>PGFW01003555.1:27572-42167 GCA_003123925.1 Haematobia irritans
ACTATTGTGCAATGAGCGGACGTTGCCAGTTCTTCTTCAACAAAGAGACAAGAAATATATATTGGACAATGGATATTTTCGTAAAACTCATCGGGTTCCATGTTGACATGACCGACGGCAACAGACAAACACAACACTTTCTTCATTTGAAACTTGATGAAGATTTGACTTCTTCAATCTTACCCATCATGGATTCTTGATGGACAAAAGACCAGGGAACTTGCCAGCCTTGTCAAACCGGACCCAAGAGACGGGAATTTGTTTGATCAAGGATTCAGAAGCCAGAAAGCATCATAGGACTTGCCAATTTCTTGACCAACTTCTTGTTCTGTATTTCAATTTCTTCAAAGCTTCACATCCATGCATTCCACATGTGTGCTTTAGCTTCATCACAATTGCGTATTGATCACCCAAGACGCATACCTTCATTTTTGGCGGGGATGTTCTCAATCTGGAAGATGAAACAAAAAAAAAACAGAAATTATTAATATACTACACCCATATTAATAAAAATTCTTCAATGTCTGTTGAAATCAGTGGAAAATACTCCACAATAAAACCAAAAGCTCTTATGTTTGGTTAATACATGCATATTATAATAACATCTCACTTTCGTATATACCTACACACTACACACACACCCTGGAACGTCCGTAAACACATCAAGACTGGTATTTTAGCTTGTCGATATCAAAAAATAGCAAATACACTTATAAATCTCTCCATACGAAGAATTGGATTGGAAAATTATTATATTGTTTGGACAAGGAGCGACAAGCACAGAGATACATACCAAACAAACATCTGAGAGAAGTAAAATCCAGAAAAAGCTTTAAAAAAAGTGCAAATATATAATAGGTCCGCGCTTGTTCACGAGTTTAAAGAGCATATCCACATCACCAGAAGCCAATACACGCTAATTAGAATAAAGCATTTTTAAGCTACCCTAGGAACAAGCTATCACGATCACGCCCAGTGAAAGATGAATTGAACCTACCACCTGGCAGACTCTAAAATTTCACACATAATACGCCTGATCTGTTCTCTACTTCATTCAAGGTATCTTTACTCAATCCTCCAACTCAATATAACGTTATCGGTGCTGGAAAAACCAACCCTCTTCCTTTATGAGAAGATTAATGTTCTCAAAAAACCTGCGAAACAATTTTGTGACATAAATGCATCAGTTGCATACCACGAAATCAACCCAATCTTCATTCGAACTGAATTAAGAGAGAAATCAAATAGCCAAAAAACCTAGATCGATTCTCATAAAGGTAATCACACGAAGAAACTATAACCTTTTAGAATCCAATTCCTCTCAAAACATACAACACAATCCTAAACAGGTATAAGAACGAATAGAAGAAGAGAACAAATACAAGTTTAGAAAGTTGCCAATAAATTAGGTTGGACCCATCTAATCACGTATGTACATAACGACTTTATAATATGAAAGAAGAGTGATGGCACATAACGAATTTGCATTTCCGTATCATTATGGTATCGCAAGAAAAGATAAAAGGCTGTTTCTTGAAACCGTGGAATAACAAATCGTTGAAGATAAACGATCCCCAAAAGGACAAGCGTTTCTCCGGCACCGTCAAGTATGTTGAAGATGAGTAAAATACCTGTATGACTTAACATCCGCCGTTGGTGGTGATTGGTCTGCAGGAAGTCAAGTGTCATTCACTTGGCGGACCTGTACTCAGGGTCTTAAAATCAAACTGAGTAGGCTCTGGCAGGTTTCTTAGAAACCTAACAAGCCGACCCATAATTTCCCTTTAATTAATCGATGTAAACTTTTAACTACGCTGCCCGTTCTGTCCAAACAATTTTTGGAGGGGTTAAGTGTAAGTTTTATTAATCGAAAGCAAAAGTTTGATTTGGAGTCCAGGGCTTGAAAAACGAAATGATTGTTATTCTATAATATGCATGTATTCAGAAACCGCATAAGAGCCTTTTGGTTTTTATGTGGAGTATTTTCCACTGATTTCAACAGACATTGAAGAATTTTTATTAATATGGTGTAGTAATATGTAATAATTTCTGTTTTTTTTTGTTTTCATCTTCCAGATTGAAGCACATCCCCCGCCCAAAAATGAAGGTATGCGTCTTGGGTGATCAACAGCATTGTGATGAAGCTAAAGCCAACAATGTGGAATGCATGGATGCTGAAGCTTTGAAGAAATTGAATAAGAACAAGAAGTTGGTCAAGAAATTGGCCAAGTCCTATGATGCTTTCTTGGCTTCTGAATCCTTGATCAAACAAATTCCCCGTCTCTTGGGTCCCGGTTTGAACAAGGCTGGCAAGTTCCCTGGTCTTTTGTCCCATCAAGAATCCATGATGGGTAAGATTGAAGAAGTCAAATCTACCATCAAGTTCCAAATGAAGAAAGTGTTGTGTTTGTCTGTTGCCGTCGGTCATGTCAACATGGAACCCGATGAGTTGGTACAAAATATCCATTTGTCCATTAATTTCTTGGTCTCTTTGTTGAAGAAGAACTGGCAAAACGTCCGCTCATTGCACATCAAGTCATCCATGGGCCCACCCCAACGCTTGTACTAAAGCAGTGCTCTAAATATTCGTTTTAGAATTTTTGTGACGTATTTTTTTACATTGGAAGATCTTTGAGAAAAATGTAAAAATAAATTCAGCTAGAAAATTTTAAAGCCTATATCGTTTTGTTGTTTGTCATTGAGGGGGAGGGAGTTGGGCGGCTATAGGAAAAATCCTCGAAAACAAAGGAGGGCGGTCCAAAATTCTGTCAAAATTTTATTTCTATAGATTTTTTTTTTCAAAAAATTTATTTCTATAGAAATTTTGTTAAAATTTTTCTCTAATAGAAACTTGTAACATTTTATTTGCTATAGAAATTTTGGTCGAAATTTTGTATTTCTATAGAAAATTTTGTCAAAAATTTTATGTTTTATAGAAAAAGGTCAAAATTTTATTGCTAAGATGATAATTTTTTTCAAATTTTATTTATAAAGGGTGATTCTTTGAGGTTAAGGAATTTTCAATGCATTAGTAATTTGACGCAGATTGCACGTGGATTTCAGACATGGTGTCAAAAGAGAAAGATGCTCAGTAATGCTTTAGCATTTCAATCATGAATAGACTTACTAACGAAGGGCAACGCTTTGGCAAATCATTGAAATTTTTATTACCAAAATCAGTGTTCGGTTCGAAATGTGTTTTCGCGGCTTGTAAGGCGTCGATTTATGGTCTTAATAATCGCCAAGTGAAGCAAACAATTAATGCGATTGTGAGCCAAGTTTTCGGCAACTCAGTTTAGCTTTATTGACATTAAACGCAACACACAATGCGTACAGTGCGTAACCGAAGAGAATATTGCGTCTGTTTCTGAGAGTGTTTTGCTGAAAGACCGTGAAATGTCGATTCGTCGCCGTCGCAAGCAATTGGGGTTTGTGTTATTCGCACCAGCACTTGGAAACGATTTTACGGCAAAGATTTTGGTGTAAAACCCGTATAAAATACAGCTCGTGCAAGAACTGAAGCGTAACGATCTGCACAGACGTCGAATTTTCAGTGGGAAATGGGCGCCTAGGAAAAGTTGCAGAAAATCCGCTTTTTTATGCGACAAATTTTGTTCGGTAGCGTATGAGGCTTCATTTCTTGGTTGAATGGCTAGCGTAAATAAGGGCAAAATTGGGCCGCAATTTGAGTGAAGAAGCAACCTAGAAGCCCGTTCAAGAAGCTGCCATGGCATGCCCGAAAAATGCACTGTTTGGTGTGGTTTGTACGCTGGTGGAATCATTTGGAGGAAGCCGTATTTTTTCAAAGATGCTGTTGGAGCGCAACGGTTACGGTTTGAATGGCGATCGCTTGCGTTCGATGCTAACAAAGCTTTTTTTGTTGGCCAAAAAATGGAAGAAGGCTGAAGCTTGGTTGAACATGTGGTTTCCCATAAGATGGCGCTACATGCACTACAGCTCGCGATTCTATGGCGCATTTTGAGGGAAAATTTCGGAGAACAATTCATCCTCAAGAAATGGACCGGTAAGTTTGGCCACCAAGAATCATGCGATTGAGCGCCTTTAGACCTATTTTTTTTGTGGGGCTACGTCAAGTCTAAAGTTCTACAGAAATAAGCGCCAGCAATATCAGATTTGAAGACAACATTTCGCGAAGAAATTCGGGCTATTCGCGGCCGAAATGCTCGAAATAGTTGCCCCAATTGGACTTTTTCCGAATGGACGGCAGCCTAAAGACGGGCCAGCCGCGGTCCAACATTACATGAAATTATCTTCAAAAAAGTAAATTGTCATGGACGCAATCTAACGTTTCAAATAAAGTAACCGATGAGATTTTTGTGCTAAATTTTATGCGTTTTTTTTTTAAAAAAAAGTTATCAAGCTCTTAAACAAAGTCAACGCTTTAGAACTTTTGTTAAAATTTTTTCTATATGAGAATTTGTCCAAAATTTTATTATCTATAGAATTATTTTTGTCATCTAATTTATTCATATAGAAAATCGTGCAAATTTTAATTTCTATAGAAATTTGCATTAATTAATTATTGCAAGAGTAATTAATTTATAGAAATTTGTCATCAATTTATTAATAGAAATATGTGTCAAATCTTATTTTAGTTAATTTTTTTTCATAATTTTATTCATAACGATTAATTAGTAAATATTTTTATTTCTAATTGAAATATTTGCAAAATGTTATTTTATAGAAAATTTTGTGGCTAGAATTACATTTGGTCAAAATTTTAATTTTAGGAAAGTTTATTGATAAAATTTTATTCTATATTAAAAAAAAGCTGTCAAATTATGTTATTCCTAAAAATTTTGTCAAATTTTATTTCCTTAAAAAATTTTGTCAAAATTTTAATTTCTATACGAAAATTTGTCAATAACTTATTATTTGTATATTTGTCAAATTATTTCTTAGAATGGCCAAAATATCATTATAGCTATATGATTTGCATATTTTATTCTCTTTGCTAAAAATTATAGTAATAGATTTGTTGCCGTTTCTTTATTTTTCAAAACTCATGCACAATTCAAATCTGGAATGCTCTAAACTATTTATTATACGATAAAATTAATAGGGATAGATACTTATGGGTGTATTTATAAAAACCGCTTTCTTCTTATTTGGAAAAATTTATTATAACTATACATCAAATACTCGGCATAATTAAAGAATAATGTGGATCTTCATTTATTTTTCCATGTCATCTCTTTATCACTTCCAGCATGTAATATCAGGTGCATTCAAGATTCGAGTTTTCGGCACGGTGCTTCGTGCATGACTAACGCTTGTCGATATGCTCCATTGACATCGCATGTGTATTTGATATTTACTTAACATATCAATGTTATCGTCCAATGCCTCGTGCAATAAACATCTGCCATTAGCTCTCTCATAATATTAGTGGTATAATGAGCAAACCTTTTGGCCAATAAACTCCTTGATTTAGGCTCCAAAATTCTGAAGAAGATATGTATTTGCTATCTCGCAAAATGAGGTCTGGTTTATAGCTCAAATGTTCTCTAAATACATGTTTCATAATATTGAAAACGAGGCTCTATTGAAGCTCAATTGTTCATTTTATGGTTCACAAGGGTTTTTCGTATTTTTGGCATGAAGGCAGCGCGCAAGGGATACATTGGAGGACCCACAACGAAGCGTTGCAATATTTCTTGGCCAAGCTTTGACCCCATTGAAGGCGGAAATCTCATTGGATGTATTAAGAACATGAGTTAGGTCCTCTGATTGGTGCTCACTTCAACTTTGCGGAATAGCAAACGATCATCTATTAAGCTTGCTAGCAATAAGGAATCTGTATCGTAAGCTTGGAATCAGAACCAGTCCTCATTTCTATAGTGGGTAATTCAAAAGTGGATAACACTCCCAAACAACAAGGAGGCTATGTGATCTTCTAGAGAAGGCTTGACTAGACTTTATCGGCTTCAGTTTGTGTATGGGGCATTGAGATATACTGGTCTTCAAATTGCTCTATCATTGCCTCTAAAAATCTATACAACGATGTTTGTAACCATATGTTTGTGGCTTGTTAAATATTAAGCCCACTGATTGAAACATTTGTTCTGCTGTGCCATAGCATAAATAACATTGCTATCAGAACCTTTCTGCTTGAGCTCAATTATCGCAAAAGCCTCCTCCAAGGAATTTCGAACAATTATGTAGTCGCTGGTCATCGGAAATGATCGTTGCTCTCTACTGTTTTCTGTGAAATGCTTAACAATATCCTCAAAGAAATTTAAATTGGATCCTTGTAATATCGTCGTCGTTTGAATATATTATTGTCTTCCCAACTGCGGAAACATTTTATCGGGCTTCTCTTTGACAATTTCCATAAGAGCGGATGGTTCTGCACAATAAGGAATAATTTCTGCAAATTGAATGTGTACGTATTCATCATTTGTATAATAGGTTTCTAAGATTTCCATTTTACGTTCCGGCGTCGCTGCAAGTGCTCTCCTTCGTTTGTTAGACAATACGTTAAAGTTTTGTAATGTGGAGTTTACATAGGGTCAAAGACGTACTACTTCGTCTTTGAAATGAATTGAACTTGATATTAATTTCCCATCAGAAAATGTCTTTGGGTATTTGCAGGCATGCTTTCAAGTATTCATTGTAAAATCGTATGAATGCCACAAAATGTCCTTTATTTTAATTTAGTGTGTTGATTGGAGTTTTAAAAATTATTTCCAGAAGTATTAGCAAGGGTAAATATGTTGGCCTTTTTACAATTACAAACAAACAAATTAGGCAATTTCGAACAGCTGATGTAAACAAGAACAGAAAGTGCTGCCAATTCAGACAGAACAGGGACGTTTAACACTCACATATGTAATGGTAGTGCCGCATAGCTTTCGGCTTATCACAATGTTGTACAACGCAGGTGAGTGGCAAGTTGTTACAATAGCAAATTATTAGGTGTGTTCCGGTAATTTTCAATTGTTTGGAAACATTTATAAACACATATTTACTCTAATTCGCTTAGCTGCAGTCATAGAAAAAAGTGACTGATGAAAATATGTGCGGTTGTTTCATATTCTTGTTATCAGAGAAATAAGGCCGACCGCGATTCTTGTCGGCGGCTGCTGATACTACCATTTGTTTGGGGGCCGTCCGCGGTTGACGGCTAAGGGCCGAATATAAAATTGTCCTTATCGGACGGCGGACAAATTATCCATAATAAATCAATTTGATGTTATCCGAATGGTAATGAGATTAGTTGTACAACTTATCTTCGCAATTCACATTTACATTTAATTCAAAATGTTCTGAAGCCAAATTTTTGCAGAATTATTATAGCAACTTGAATACGGACGCGGTTTTGGTGGAAAGTTTTAACATTTTGAAACAAAAAATGCAACCATTAATTAATAATTTTTTTCTGATTAATCAATATTTTCGAATAACTTGGCGGCAAACTTCCCTGCAACATTTTTTTGAAATTTGGGGACTCGTTTTGGAGAATCCCACTGACCGTCGAAAAGCAATCATATACGACATCAACAAACTCATCGAAAAGCGCCGTCAAGCTATTGAGAAAGTTGTAACCAACGCCGAAGTTACTACAAAAAATGTTTTCGCAGAGTGCAATTATTAGGTGGCCTTTATAGATCAATTTAGAACGACGCCAATAAGGGACCCTCCAAACTAATCAGAAAAAAGTGCATTTTAGCCATAGTTGTGAAAAGATCATTGTGGTCGGAGTAAAAGCACGTTTGTTTATGAATATTTTATTATTTTGATTAAACATTTACAATTCTTAAAATATAACATTTATACCACGTATACAATTATCATTTAACATAATTTTTGCTTAATGAATGATGTTTGAGTTACGAAGTAGCGATGTTAACAATGTTGGCTGAGTGCTATCCTAACCAGTGTTTTTATTCCATGGAGGCAGCGTGTCTGTAAAATATCTGAAAAACAATCCCCTTTATTGCCATTTGGAATAAGTCAATCATATTTGTTCACGACATATACCTTTCACAATTTTAAGCGTATAATCTATGTTTTCAGAACTTTATTTTCTGTTTTTATTTAATTAAAATAATAACAAGCTGGTTGCGCTTTGCGTTTTCATCACAAAAAATAAATGGCTTTTTTAACATTGTAGGGATGGGCAAATACTTGCAAATGTACTTTTGATGTAGACCTTTTCAATGATGGTTGAAGTGACATTTAACGAGTCTGTGGTAACGATGAGGTTGAAATGGAACTTTGAAATGCTGGCAAGGGTTTGAGTCGAGTATTAGTCGACAAGATTCGGCGACGTATCTGGGGAGCGTCGACTGGTAAAAACAGTAAGCAGGCGGCTAAAATCGGCGCGCGACTCGGCGGGCTTCATTCTCCTGGTTGTTTATAATTTTCTTGAAATTTATTTAATTAAATTTTCAATAAATGAATAATTATGAAATAATGAGGCCTGAGCAATATAACGATGTACTTCATATTAGGATTCCAAGCCTGATGTTAATTACCACTTCTAAACACTTTATTACCCTGCCAACTTTTCATAGCGTTGTTTTATCCGCCTCCGCCTATTATAAAACTCTGAGGGTGCCGTAATCGCGTCCATAAATTGGTAATGCATTTCTTATGGGAAGGATAATTTTTGGCAAAGGAGCCAGAATAGCTTTTTGCAAAATATTCTCTAGACAAGGCCGTAGCCAGGATTTAATTCGGGGGGGTTCAACTCTAAAAAAAAATATTCATATTAATCTCATGTGTAGGAAAAATTTATTTATGCATAGGTATGATACAATATTTTTATAAATATTAACATTGAGCCGACGGGCTTTTGGGCAGGGCAAATAAATCAATGTACTTCTTCAGTCGGCAACATTTATTCGTGATGAACCAATCCATTGAGTCTATCTCTCGCTACCTGGGCCAGCATTTCAAAGTTCCATTTCAATGCCTGCATCGCTACCAACAAGACTCTAAATGTTCAGCCACATACCATCGGCGAACATGTGATGGGGGAAGGCATATAAATAAAGTACAAAATGTACTATGAAAGTTATTTTGCATCACTACTGTTAGAAGAGGCATTTTTATTTTTTTTGTGAACGCGCAAGCGCAACCAGCGTGTTATATTTTATGTTTAAATAAAACGAAAATAAAGTATTGAAGAATAAGATATTACGCTTAAAATTGTGAAGGTATATGGTGAAACAATTTTCGACTTTCCAAACTAGAATAAAGTGAGTCGTTTTTCAAATATTTTTCAGCAGCACCTGTCTCCATCGAAAATAAACAAACTGGTGTGATAGACTTCTGGCAATATGTAAGCTTGCCTTACTTAAAAACTCAACATCATTCTTTTATTAATGCAAAAATTATGGTTCGAATGTGATGAGATGAAACGCGAAAAATATTTTTATTTATAAGAAATTATAAATGTTTAATCAAATCATTTAAACATCTTACAGCAATGCGTGTTTTAGCTTGACTCACAATGTTCTTGCTACAAATATCCTTTAAAATGCACTTTTTCTGATAGTTTTGCAGGGGTTCTTTATTGGCGGTCCTCGCTTCGAAATTGATCTAAATAGGCACGCTAATAATATGGCAGGCTGATGAGACTTTTTTTTTTCCGTAGGTAACTTTGCGTGGTAGCAAGCTTCTCAAGTAGTGAGCGGCGCTTTTCCGACGAGTTTTTGATGTCGATATATGATTGTTTTTTCGACGTAGTGGGGATTATCAGAAGCGCCCGGCCAAAATTCAAAAAATGTTGCAGGGTAAGTCCGAAATTTCTAAGATAACGTCTTAATCTCTTCATGTTGAAAATCGAAAGTTCGGTATGAGTACGTAGTAACTGCAGGATCGGAAATGCAGTACTATAGTAACTTTTTTCAATACTTTTTCAAACATCCCGGTCAGTTACCGTAGTACCCCGGCGAAATGATTTAGTAGCGCTTTTTTGTGTAGACATTTTTTGAGTCGATATAGATTTATGGTAGGGCAATAGCTTTGACGAAAATATTTTAAATATTTTGAAAAACGTCTTTATCACCTTATTTGCTATAGTCTTTTAACAAATATGGCAAAACAGACGATGTTCATGTTGGGAAGAAAATGCTCGATTTTGTAATAAGACATAGTCAAAACAGGATTTTTATGAACTTCAAAGAATGTTTTATAGTCGGAAAAAGGATCGGGATATATACTCGTTTTTTTTCTGGTGATGTTGTCAAACTTTTATTTCTAATATAGAATTCTTTGCAATTTATTTTTTAATAAGAAAATTTTGTTAAATCTTTATTCTCACTTGAAATTTTGTAGCAAAATTTTATTTCTATAACATAAATTTTGGGAACACCCAATATCTATTCTCATCATACTGAACTTTGTCAAATTTTATTTTCTTTTAAAAATTTAGTCTCTTGACAATCAATTTTCCCAGTGAAATTTTTGTTGAAACTTTCACCGCTAAAAAAGTACCTTCCGCACCCCAACAATAATATTTTTTTCCGTCACCCCACATTTCTTAAAATTGTTATTTTCCACCCCTCGAGTAACGTGGCAAAGTGACCAAATTTTTTCAAAGATATGCACGTTTGGGAAATATAATCTTTATTGCACTCTCCAAGTGCTTCCATTGCTGAATTAGGCAGTGTTCTTTCGCAGGTATTGCGCCATTTCATTTACACATGTGCGTTTGCCTTGTTTCGTTGTTGATGCTATGCCAAACAAGCGAGTCATCGTTCACTAAAAGAACAACAAACACAAATAAAAAGCAGAAAAATAAACATTTTCGACAAAAATGAAATTTGTTGGTGGCGAGAACAAAAACCAATCTCCTTTTTTTCGACCATCGTTTGACGGCTTTTCACTAGTATTCTATGATTTGTGCAAGTTTTATAGGTAAGCGTTTTTTTCACAATAAAACCTCCCGCTTTTCCTTCAACATCTTCGATAAGATTTTTTCTAATGCAGCTAAATAATATATTATTTATTTATATAAAAGATATTCATATCATTTCGGGGCGGGTTTGATCCTCCTCATCCCCCCCCTCGAATACGGCCTTGCTCGTAGAGCTAAGATGTAGCTTTATAAATTGTTCTGCTAGAAATAAAATTTTCAACAATAATTGTCTATACGAATAAATTTGTGCTTAAAAATTCTATAGAAATAAAATTTTTTAAAAAATTGTCTGTAAGTAATATTTTGTCAAAATTTTCTATAGGTATAAAAATTTTGATAAATATTTTTTATAGAAATAAAATTTTGACAATAATTTTCTATAGAAATATAAATTTAGCATCCAAAATTTCTATAGAAAATAAAAAACTTTGACCGGGAATTTTCAATAGAATTAGATTTTTGACAAAATTTTCTATAGAACATAACATTTTTTACAAAATTTTCTATACAAATTTCATAAAATATTCTAGTATGCAAAACATTTTGAACAACAGCTCGTTTCTATATTTGACAAATTTGTCTATAGAAATAAACTTTTTAGCACAATTCATAGAATAAAATTTTTCAAACATTTTTCTATAGAATAAAATTTTTGCAACAATTTTTCTATAAAATAAAATTTTGCAAAAATTTTCTATAAAACTATCAATTTTCATAAAATTTTTTATAGGGAAAAAATGTTGACCGGAAAGTCTCCGCACTTCTCCAAAATTTTTCTATAGAAATACAAATTTTGATAAAATTTTCCTAACATAGAAATTAAATTTATTATATTTTGTTAGTTGGCTTGACGGGCATTGTAAATAAAACAGATGTGTTGTTTTATTGAGTTGTAAATTTTTATTTGAAACTATCCAATATTTCGGAGACATTTCCGATGCTCGTCTTCAGGGGAATTATTTAAATTTACAAATTTAAAAAAAACAGTTGAACTTGTTCAGTAGAGAGTATTTTACCAAACTGACAGTTTAAAGGTCAACTATTCAACACAACGAAATAATTTGATTAGTTTTCTATAAAGTAAACTTTGCATTATTTTCTAATAGAATAAAGTTTGAGAAAATTTTCTAAAGAAAAACAATTTGGTCAAAAATTTCTATAAAAATAAATTTTCTATAGATAACAATTTTGATAACATTTCTATAAATAAATTTTGCAAAAAATTTCTATAAAACTAATTTCATAAAATTTTTTAAGTAGGAAAAAAACATCTTGAATAAACATTTTGCTATAGGAAAAAATGTTTTGAACAAATATTCTATAAGAATAAAATTTTGATGAAATTTCTATAGGAAATAAAATTTTGATAAATTTTAACTATAGAAGTAAACTATGACAATATTTTCTATAGAAATAAAATTTTGAGAAAATTTTCTAAGAAAATGAAATTTTGACAAAAATTTCTTTACAAATAAAATTTTCTATAGAAATAACATTATGACAAAATTGTCTATAAAAATAAAATTTTACACAATAGTTTTCTCTAGAAATAAAATGTTGACGAAAAAGTTTTCTTATAGAAATAAAATTTTTGAAACAAAATCTATAGAAATTAATTTTACAAAATTTCTATAGAAATAAAATTATTGACAAAATTTTCGCATAGAAAATAAATTTTTGACAAAATTTTGAGAAAATTTTCTATAGAAATACAATTTTTGAAAAAAATTTCTATGGAATAAAATTTTGAAAAAAAAAAAAATTTCTATAGAAATAAAATTGGACAAAATTTTCTATAGAAATTTTAAATTTTTGACAAATTTTTTCTATAGAAATAAAAATGGTGGGGATCTATAAAAGTTTCGTCAATTTCAAAAAGCTACAGGCTATGTATATTGAATAAGAAGCAACGGTAATTTTTTGAATTACCTTTTTTTTATTGAATTTATTGTAATAGTTTGTCCTTTTTTATTAAAATTATAATTAATAATGTCTTCAATCGTGCTGTGTTGTTAATTTTTTCACATTTTCATGAGCGGCATAAATTTGTTATGCTTAATAATTATTTGGTTGTTTTTTTTTTTTGGTTTGTCTTCTCTGTAAAATGTCAATTGGTTTTCGCATCATTATTGGAATTATTATAATTTATCATCATATTAACATGGCGATACCATTAATTGTTTTGTTTTTTTTTTTTTAAGTTTTTGTTTTACTTAACAGCCAAATTTAACACAAAGCCTAAGCATTAATTTTATTCGAGTTATTATTACTTTTGTTCGCAGTATCAAATAATAATATTTTGTTTTTTAATAAAATGTTTAAGGTGTTTCATTTAGCGTTTAGCTTTAGTCAAATTCCATGTTTTTTCTTGTTCTTTTAAGAATGGGCCTAGTGCTAGGGACAGACAAACGTTTTTTTTTTATAACCGGCGTTAGCGTAACAAATTCATAGGTGAGTACGCCTAGATGGTGAACTTCTCAATAAAAGGCCGGTAATGCAATGCTCTATACAAAAAATTTCCCTCCTCAATGAGAAAACAAAAAAATTAAAATATCAATTATTTATGCTACGGAATTTTGCGGTAGAGTGAAAATTCCTCAAGCCAGTGGTGCACCTCTAATGAATTTTTCCCGCAAATTTTCGAGGAAAATGCGGTTTAGAACTTTTTTTACCAAAATTTTATTTTCTAAAGAAATTTTTGCCAAAAATTCTATTTCTATAGACAATTTTGTCACAATTTTATTTCTATAGAAAATTTTGTCAAAATTTTATTTCTACACTAATAGAAAAAAGTTTCGTTATATTAACGAAATGTGTCGTTAAAAGTCAGCCAACGAAACAAATTCGTTAATACGACGAAATATGTCGTTATTATAACGAATTTTCTATTAATTAACGTGATGTTTCGTACTATTAACGAATCTTATTTCATAGAGAATTTTTTTTTACATTTTATTCCTATAGAAAAATTTCTAATATAGAAAATTTTGGTCAAAATGTTATTTCTATTAGTAGATTATTTTTGTCAAAATTTATTCGCTATAGGAAATTTTGTCATGCAATTTTATTTATGATGAAAAATTTTGTCAAAAATTTAATTTGCTATAGAAAATTTTATCAAAATTTTATTTCTATAGAAAATTTTGTCAAATTTTATTTCTTATAGAAAATTTTGTCAAAATTTAATTTCTATAGAAAGATTTTTGTCAAAAATTTTATTTCTAATAGAAATTTTTTGTCAAATATTTTATTATTCTAATAGGAATTGTTTTTTCTATATAGAAAATTTTGTCAATTTTTTTTTCTATACAGAAAATTTTTTCAAAGATTTTTTTCTATATTCATTCAACTTCCATTTTCATATCACCAGCAATTGGACGATAACCAGTGTCTTGGTTTTGCGGTTCGAAATCTTGATCTTATTGCAGAAATATAATATATGGCAAACTGCATTGTTGCCTAAATTCTCTCGAGATGCATACGAAAATTATAGAGAGGGATTGAGTGAGATGTTAACAGAGTTATCGACAATAACTTCAGTGGGGGAAATTTGTCTATACACTTTAACAAAATAAGAAATTGACCATTGATTTTTCTTTTCTTATCGTTAGTAAACGATTTTTTTTTTGTATAAATGCTAACTCTAACATATATTCTGCTTGATTATTTTTTATTTATATTCAGTTAAAATGCTATAATTACAG
>PGFW01003560.1:25188-37591 GCA_003123925.1 Haematobia irritans
ATCATTGCGTGGTTACTGTGCTATTTCTTCCTTTGTATTCGTTGTCTCCTGGCCATGATACCATGCCTAACAGAGGCATTGGGCATAAATTATTCAGCCATGTTGATGGCATAAATTATTCAGCCATGTTGATGCGTATAAGCACTACAGCAACACATTACATCTCGTTTCGCTCCGTCTGTACATACATATGCCCCTTTTTAGGGTCTTTCCAGCAGAAGAAAAGAATGTACCCTGCCAATAGGGATATCATTTATGGTATCACGATCTCAACAAAAAGTGGAGTTTTCTTTGAAAAAAATTAAATTCGTCATTTAAGACAACAGCAAAATAATAAAATGAATTTATTTCAACTTCAACGTTCAAAAGAATGCAACCCTTTCACTACCGAAATAAATCTAATGTTACAAACTTTAATTTTTCTTCTGTTTTTACTTGTATTAACCACTAATGTAGAATAAAAATTGATAATTCCTGAGGACCTACCTCAAGTTACTTAAGAGCTATAATGAGTTGTGTCTGAAAACTTTGATTCTTGAATTGTGAAATTAAATAAGCTCTATGAAATAACGCGCATATTTGACTATTGATTGGATTATCGAAGTGGGAGAAAAAAGATACAAAAAGATCCGAAAAAATAACACCTGATGTTTTTTTGTAGCGACATGTCCAGATTTACTAGGACATAATCAGTACGTAATAAAATTGACTCAAATATTTTGTAATTTTCGTTTATGTGTTAAAGAAGTTTTATAAAAATGCATTTACTGTGCTCACCAATATGGAAAATATTATATAGCTTAATTCAAGATTAAAGGCTTCTATTTAAAATGAAACATCGAGCATAAATCGATAACTAATAATGGGGAAATAGCCGTTTGGTGTATTTTCGAATGTCGCTTCTAGGTGGAAAATGTAAGTGAAAGGTTAATCAAAAATGTTAACGGTCCATTTTTCTTCACGGGTGCTGGTGGAGAATATGAACAAGTTTAATCTGATACCATTATAGTTACAGTATGGCTGAATATATATTGCAAGCCTTCAGGGATGTTATCATTTTCTAAACCGCCTGAATATATGATTATTTCAGTGGCATTCATTTTATTGCTTACAACCTACAGAAGATTTTAATATATTGATTCAGAATAGTTTATTCGTGTGGAATTCAAGCGTAATAGTGCGATTTCTATTTATATTCACAGAAAAGCAATGTTCACGAAAATTTTTCCAATAAATCCTTAATGAGTTTTAAAAAATATTCGATTAAAAATTTAATTGATTGCAACAAATTTTTTAATTGAAATAAAAATCAATCACAAAAATTAATAGTATAAATTAAATTTTTAATTGGATCAAATTAATTTTCAAATTGTATCAATTATTTTTTTTTAACTTTGCATCATTAATTTTTTAATTGATTTACTATCATTTCGGTGATGACGACATTTTCAATTAAAAATTAATGGATAAATTAATTTCGTGATTGAAGAAAAAAAATTTTTCATGTTAATAGGGCGCCCTCCAGCATTTAAAATATAAGTTAATTTTTTTATTTCTCGTACCGATTGCTCGTTACGGGTGATACTGGAAGGTGTTGCAATTGGCGTCCAAAAAACCGGTAACATCAGACGTGTAGCCGAAAAGGCACATTTGATCAAATAATCCCACCAGCACCGTTTTCAAAATTTGACCAAGACTTTGACCAAATGCCATTGCCAAAGTGCAGCGAAAAAATTAGAGTGGAAAAGTTCAGGAGTGTACTGTCGCTGCACAAAATGTATCAGCGAAAATTGTTATTAAAAGTGAGCCAAAAAAGAAAACAAAATGTTAACAACGAATTTTCGTTAGTATACGAATTTTCTTGTTTAACGCAATCGTTTCGTATATTATTAACGAATTGTTTTCTTGCCATTTTTTGAAAATGTTTCGTTATTTCAATGAAAAATTTCGTTGTTCAATTTTAATGAAATTTTCTTTCTAGTGTCGCAAATGATCGGGTTTACTCTGCTAAAGAGGTCGAGCTGAAAATGTACATCTCATGAAAATGTCCTAAAGAGAACATGTTCCGCAGATCATGAAAACATCCAACAGGAACCATTGCACTGTAACGTCGTCAACTGTAAGGAGGTTCTTCGCTTCTTTTTACCATACAATGGTTATCTCAATCATACACGCAAAGAAAATTTTCATAAAGATTCAGGCCAACGAACAATTTTCATTGATATAAGACACATTTTACATTAATTACATATGGTATTTCGTTGATTAGTACGAAACGTTACGTTTGATTGGCAGACAAAGTTCGTTATAATAATCAAATTTCGTTGTATTAACGATTTGTTTCATTGGCTGATCTTTTAACGAACATTTTTCGCATAATATAAAAAGACTTTTATTAATACTATTTAGCGATCTCTATCGTTAGACTTTTGCGTCTGGGACATTTTAGAGAGTAAAGTTGACACTAAAAAATAATCCAAAAGTGTCGACCATCTCAAGACGGCGATTTGTTGCGAATGGGCAAAATATGGCAATTTGGTTCGTGCTGAATTGATGGGTTTTTGTGCACAGTTGCCACATTTGGTAGAATTCTAACAAAAAAGGGAGATTTTTTATTGTTTGGTAGATTTTGCAAAATATTCCTCCCCAACTAAGAGATACTTCAATTTTGTAATAGAAACATAATTTTGTGAGAGTTTTCTTATACAAATGAAATTTTGACAATTTTTTTTATATTAGTAAATTTGCCAAAAATTTTCTATAAAATAAATTTTTGAAAATTGTCGTATAGAAATGAATTTTTTTCGACATTTTCTTATAGAAAAATTAAAATTTGAGCAAAATTTTTTTATAGAAATAAAATTTTGACAAATTTTTCTATAGAATAAAATTATTGAATAAAATTTTTATAGAAAAAATATATTTGGACACAAATTTTGTAGAGTAATAAAATTTGCCAAATTTTTAGAACAATCAATTTGATAAAAAATAAGATTTTTTTTAATTAATGTATGCCGTTTGAAGGCCATAATTTGTGCCAAAGGTAGCTAATTCGAACAAACCTAAACTGATTTTAAAAATTAGAAAATATGAATCGGCGACATAAAACACGACCTTGTGATTATATGGAAAAGTCGACTTTTCAAATATTTAAAATATTTGGAATCACGATTCACTTGTCAATGGTCTCAATCATTCCCTAATTACGGGCAGGTCGTGCAAACCCAGGCGTTAGTCTTGCAACGGTTTTGGGATTACTCCATTCCCCATAGCGTACATTTACAAACAATTTTATTAAAAAGCTAATTTTATGCAGTTTCCCTTAAATAATGTAAGAAAATAAGACGCATAAATTACAAATGCAAAAGAAATTGTATAAAAAGTCTAATCCACTTCAAAGTCATATATATGTTTTAAAATATGAATCCATTTACCGCATTGGTACAACAAGTTGTATAAGAGGTCGGATTTGTAAATGTGATAATCCCAGATTTTTGGTATTACATTNTACAAAGTGGTGCAGGTTATAATATAGTCGGCTCCGCCCGATTTTAAACTTTTTTTACTTGTTTTTCTTTGGTGTAATTCCATATACGAATTTGTTTTTGTCTCTAAGGTTTACTTTCGAAACATTAATCATTATTTTTCTATTACAGGTAGTGTGGAAATTAATATTTTAAACAATTAAAAATTAATATTCAAAACAAAGTGTTAATGTGGCAAATGTTTCAAGTGTTTTAAAAAAATAAAAAAAAAAACAAAATGATTATTTATTATTATTTCATAATAAAGCCAAAATAATGTTGGTGTTACATAAAATTAAATGTATGTGGCATAACCAAATGATAGATACTTCCATCATAACAAATCCAAAATCATCGTTACTTCCCGATAACACTACCAAATAGTCATTAATTTCAAGCGAACACAAAACTGAAGAACACACAAAAAAAAATTTCCTTATGTAGTGGAAAACAAACATGTCAAACGTATCTTCCTTTCAATATCCTAAAATTGTGCCAAATATAACCGCCAAAAGAAGAATAACAAAATTGTGCCATCAAATTCAAAACCTAATGCAAAAATAACAAAGCGTCCGACGTGTTTTTACAAGCACCTTGAATTCAATCTTTGCCAAGTGTTGTGATATGACCGCTAAGAACTAAAATAGTAGATATATTTGTATATACTACATGCTACATACAAATTTTGTAATCAAAGTGTAATTGAATTCAGTCAAACTGAAAATCCGGTAAAAGAAATCCGTAAGAAAACTAAAGTTATGCAACATTATATTGATCGTTTTTGCCATGTTGCTGCCACTGCATCATTCTATTTGAAGCAACAACACAAAACGAAAACCACAACATCCGCATCCTTTGGTGTCCTATCATCATCATCGTCATCATTATTATTACCATCGTTAGACCATAAGACGACCAATATCAAAAGAAATTCATATTTTAATCGAAAACCAAATTCATATTTGAACACCACTCGCATTGTAAGAATTGCTGCTATACACAAAATAGTGCTCATTGCGTTGGCCCCATACCAGAGACAAATGAAAAATTTTCTTCTAAATGAAGAATGAAGAAACAAAATGTTCGCACGATATCCCTGATCGTGTGTACATTCACTTATTTATTAGTGGGAGCCGCTGTATTTGATGCCCTTGAATCGGAAACGGAAACTCTACGTTGTGAAGCACTTCAAGGTAAATAAATGTTATTAATAGTTCTCTGTTGCATTAATTACTTTATATTGTCCAATATATATCATATTTATGGTACACAACATATCGCTAGCTTAATTTCATAGTTTGCAAAGTCAACTCTGAAGAATTTGAACTTTTGAAATACATATAAATACCAGGGATGATAAATTATGTTGAAAAAAAGTACTAAAAATGTATTAATAATGTACCTTCGGAAGCCAAAAGGTGCTAAAATTACATAATATCAAATTTAAAGACTTTTGTAAAAGCATACGTATATTTAAATCTAGACCGATTTTTTTAGATTTTCTAACAATAATCTTATTTTGCAAAAATTTATTTCTATAGTAAATTTTGTCAAAATTTCATTTCTACACAAAATTTTATTTCTATAGAAAATTTTGTCAAAATTTTATTTTTCAAATTATAATTCCTATAGGAAAAATTTTATTCTTATAGAAAATATTGTCAACAATTTATTTCTATACAAAATTTTATCAACATTTTATTTCTAAGAAAATTTTGTCAAAATTCAAAGTAGAGGATGCTGATGAGGTATGTGGTAATTCCGAAACAGCTGTACATCAACCATCTTGCAGCCTATAGGGCTTTGCCCAAAAAAATTTGACAAGCATACTTTTCCTCTGTTGGTTAAGCTACACTTGTAGTTTAGTCAATGCATGGTTTTAAGCTGAGATCAAAAACAACAATACATTTTATTTCTATAAAAAATTTTGTCAAAATCTTATTTTATAGAAAATTTTTCAAAATTTAATTACTATTGAAAAATTTGTCAAAATTTTATTTCTATAGGAAAAATTTTATTCTTATAGAAAATTTTGTCAACAATTTATTTCTTTAAAAAATGTTGTCAACATGTTATTTCTATAGAAAAATTTGTCAAAATTTTATTTCAATAGAAAATTTATGAAGAAGCACCTCTTTGCAAAATCTACCAAAATCAAGAATTGTGCCTACAAAACAGTACAAAATTTACCATTTTTTTTTAGAATTTTACCAACTGTGGCAACCGGCTCAGGGGCCGGCTCTAAACATTATTGCTAAAGACACCATGTGTGTAATAACAACTAAAATATCCTCATTTTGGAATATGTTTATTTCTTCAATATCCGCTACTTATAATTTTTAGAGTTGAATTGATATCTGAGATACGTTCACATTTAGGGCAGAAAAACTCTATATAGAGTAATTGTGATGAAAAATTACAAAATGGCTCGCGGTCGTGACACGGAGCTTTTGACAGTCGAAATGTATCAGTGTCAACTTTATCAACCCTGATAAAGACTTTCATGCTTTTGTTTCATTCAATTTACAACAATTAATTTCACTAAACGCCTTAATTTATATAACTTTATAAGATTTCATAAAATGCATCCTGAAGAAGTTAGGAATAACCAATGAATATGGAATAAAGTCTCTTTTATTTGCATATTTAGACTAAAAAAAGAACTAAAACCATTTTAACAATATTTTAGTTCATGGAATGTTTTGAGAAAGTTTTCTTGACTTTAATAATTTATTGCGTATGTTAGTTAAATTACTAAAAAGGGAAAAATTATACACAAATGAAACATAAATTTCCTTAATTCCCATTTCTCCAAAAAAGTTTAGATTTTTTCTTAAAATTTTACCATAAATGCTCCCATCTATCTCTCAATCTACACAATTTTCTTTAATAAGTGAAAAATAAATTATGTCTCATAAATGTTCTTGGATTTCTCGAAAAGTTTTGCTTATATCTGTAAGATCGGCATTATGTTTGTAATACAGTTTAGCTCAAATTTTCTAATCAAATTAATTCTTTCTGGAATCGATCTAAAACCTAAATAATATAATAATATAAATAAATAATAATAAATGATTAAGTCGTACATAATTAGAAAATCCATAACTTTTTCTTATGCTTAGTTCAATTCAACTACACTCATAGAAAAAAGTCTGCTAAAAACAGCAGTCGATGTCTGCTGTTATATTTTTGTACTTCAGGGTCTAACGAACAACAAATTTTAGGTTATAAATTTTCCCCCAAAGTATATTAAAGAACCAAAAGTAGTCTTTGGTATATTTTTGAACTGTAATAACTTACAAGCTCCTAAATACGATCAGTAAACATTTTGTTTGCTGTTATGCCAGCTTTTTGGAAAAATACTATAGATATTCATAAAATATTGTTTTAATTGGATTAGGATAGCTGCTAAGTCGGCATTTATTTATTTGTTTCAGCCAAACTAAAACATGTTTTAGTGTAATCGAGCTTAACAAATAGCAGACAATGTTTGCTATTTCAGCAAACAGTGACTGCTTTCCCTTTTTCAGCAGACTTTCTGCAGTTTTAGCAGACTTTTCTGCTGTCCTTACTAACAAATTTCTTTTGGTGTAAATTTGTTCTAACATATTTTAATTTCACTTAATTTAAATTAATTTAATTAAACCTAATTTTTGATTTATTTAACTAAATTTGAGTTGGGATTATTTGACGATTTGTTTTAAATTGATTGAATTTAAATTAAATTGAATTAATTGTCATTTATGGTTTAATTATTTTCATAATATTTTTGTTTTCTTAAAATTTGTAAATGTTACCACAAATGCGCCTATCTCGGGGCTAAAGATGTTTTTGCAAACTCCATTTTTTTTTTCAAACTATGAAATATAGTTAATTTTAATTTATGTTAATAAAACTAAATTACGTAAAGTAAATTTAATTTAATTAAATTAGTTTTATCTAATATAACTTAGTTTAGTTTTATTTCAGTCTTAGGTAAAGAATTGATTCCATTTGATACCTCATTTACTAAAATATACCCCCTTATTATGATATGCGGAATGACAATATTTTCGTTTTGCCATATTTTCTGAACCCTACACCCAAAGAAATTTGTTAGTAGGGACAGCAGAAAAGTCTGCTAAAACAGCAGAAAGTCTGTTGAAAAAGGGACAGCAGTCACTGTTTGCTGAAATAGCAAACATTCCCTGATATTTTTGAAGCTCGATTACTCTAAAACATGTTTTATTTTGGCTAAAACAAATAAAAATGTCAACTTAGGAGCTATCCTAACATAATTAAAACAATATTTTATGAATATCTATAGTATTTTATCAAAATGTATCGAGTACACCAAAAAAAAAAAGTGAACCCACCGTGGAAGAAAATGTAGGTTTATTTTAGCAAATGTTAACTAAAATAGTTTTCTAATTGCAACATGTTACAAATAAGTTAATACTTTTTGTCAAATTGAAGAAAAATTATTATAAATAATTAATTTTTTCTGTAATTTAAGAAAATTTCATATGTTGAAAGAAAAAATTGGATTTAAAAATTGTTAAAATGTCTTTAGCGCTGTACGAAGTTCAAGACAGTTACAATTTTAGTAAAATTTATTCATTTGAGAGACTTATGAACTCAATTTTAGCAAACTTCTGCCATTTTAGGAAAATATGGGCTATTTAATTTTTTAGTAAAATTGTGCACTATATTTGTATACAACTTTTTTTTTCTTATTTTTGGTTCACGTGATTAAGTGTTAGCAAAAAAATTATACAAAATAAAGGAACATAGGTTAATATTGTTTAGTCTCACAGAAGTAGATTAAAATGAAATACAATTAAAATAATATGCATTTTAAGATGAAATTAAAGCCTTTAAGTTTGCTAAATTTCAAATAAAAGATGTAAAAAAATTAGCTTTTTTTCTAGCTATTTTTTAGAATTTTTTAGCTTTTTTGGGCAAATCAAGCAGTTTTTGGTGAAACAATTCTGGCAACGCTGCTCATCGTACACATTATCCAAACATTTTTTTATTCGCTGAAGGCGTTAGGTTAGGTATAGTGGTAGCCCGTCATCTCAGGCTAACATAGACCGTCTAAGTTACGCTTACAGTCGATTGTTACACCACAGTGGGGAACTTATAAATGCTGCCCGATTCCATTTAGCCCAATGACACGCCGAGTCCGAGCGGCGCTTCCCTTACGTTGAAAACACTTAGAGAAGCTTTAAGGGAATAGCTTACCGCTGAAAAACTCTTTGGTGTTCGGTCATACCGTGAATTGAACCCATAACCGTTTGTATGCAAGTCTGGAATGCCAACCATTGCACCATGGTGGCTTAAGATCTTGCATGTGATATTCTTTGACAAAGAGTTGAAAAATAAATTTTTGGATAAACGAAATGCTTTCGTTCTTGAGATTTTATTTATTATTATTATACCCTGCGCCACACGATGGAACAGGGTATTATTTTAGTTTTTTTCATGTTCAATTCTTCCCAGTTTTGATTTTGACTTATACAATTCTGTATTAAGCTGGCGATATTTTAAAATATACCATCTTTACATTTGTAAATATATTTCTATTATACTATGAAATCGTTTTTTTTATAGCTGTCGAAAATATGATTATTGACAAGTATAATATATCTGAGGAGGATTTTAAGGTAATGGAAACGGTTGTATTAAAATCAGAACCACACAAAGCCGAAAACAGTGGAAAGTTTACAGGTGCATTCTACTATGCGACTACAGTATTAACCACAATTGGTTATGGTCATTCGACCCCAAGCACAATTGGTGGCAAATTATTTACCATGTGTTATGCAATTGTAGGCATACCACTGGGTCTGGTTATGTTTCAAAGCATTGGAGAAAGAGTAAATAGACTGAGCAGGTAAGTTCGTAAATATATAAAATATATATAAGTAAGTTATAATGTAAGTGATTTATTTGAATAAACATCGATGTGAATGCAGATGGACATGAAATAAACCTAATATACTCAAAACAATACACTCAAAATCCATACCCTACGGGAAATGGATCAACCACAGAACCGGTACAGGACTAGTCCCTGGTGTGTATGGACCAGTCCCAGTTCTGGTCAAAACGTATGGAAGGGACTGGTCACTTTAACATGGGTTTTTGTCAATTAACGGGGTAATTTACATTTTTAGCAAACGGCGTCTTGAACCTCATCCAAAGGACACGTCCTGGGACAATTTAGCAGGAAGCACGCCCATAGACAGGTCCTCAGGAACCAGTCTCGGACAAACTCTTAGAAATCTGTTTCAATTTGGGCATCCCAATCGAACCCGAAATGAAAAAAAAAAAACTTTTGAAATATGTCGAACAAAAGGTTATTCTGATAATTTTATTTCAAGCAAAAATGTGAAAATGCTTGATATTAAAATCTAATGGATCTAAGGTTTTTAATATCAAGCGAGTACCGGAAATAAATAAATTACGACTATTTAAAAAATGACAACTAATCTGGAGCACAGGTACCAGTTCTGTGATAGGTCCGTCAGTGGCAATTTGCAACCGATTTTCCCATAGGGTATTATGAGTTTTTTTAGGAAAGTATATTGTAAATGCCATATAATGGAATATTATTTTATTTATTCATCGATATTTATATTTTATTTATTTATATTACTTATATTATTGCTATAATATTTATAATATTAGAAATGTGGTCTTGAACCATACTTTCGCTTTTGTTTGTCCCAATTTAAAACTTGTATATTTTTTGTAGGCTTTCCACATATGTTATATGTTGACCTGGTTTGCATAAATATTTGCCATATTTCTTTACCTTTATCAACCTCAAAGTCTGATCTTATTAAAAAAAATTTTGATAAGATTTCAATCGGTGTGCAGATATAAATAGTTCACGCATTCACGCTTTCTTTTGAGAAATGTTTTTTATCTATTGTATCACAAAATTTCCGTAGTTAAACTAAACGCTAAATTTAACTTATTTTCAATTGAAAAAGTGTATTTGCTTGGTAGTTGAATTTTATTATTTTTAAATCGAAATTTTCCACAGCTTAATGAAATCTTACTTTTTTTAAGTATGTCCTCAAAAATTTTATGACTAAACGTGAAGTATAAAGTTCAATGACCGTAACACATAAGTTCAATATGAACTAAAGCAAAAGAAGATTTTCGTACGATTCCCAAGAAATAAAGTAAAGAATGAACTACTGTATGGTTTAAAATGGTTCACATTGGACTATTGCAGCTTCATTGTGATACAACATTGGTGAACTTCTTCTCTATCAACTGATGCTGCCCGATTCCATGTTAAGCTTAATGGCTAAGGGGCTCCTTTTATAGCCGAGTCCGAACGGCCGTTCCACAATTGCAGTGAAACCAACTTAGAGGAAGTTTTTAAAACCCCAGAATGTCACCAGCATTACTGAGGTGGGGTAATCCACCTGTGAAACTTTTTTGGTGTTTCGGTCGAAGCAGGAATCGAACCACACCTTGTGTATGCAAGGAGGGCAATGCTAACCAATTGCACCACGTTAGCTCCCTTAGAATGGTCATGATTTGGCGCCAATGATTTTCTTCTTTGCTTTTAGTTAATTTTTTCTTTTATGAGATGATGTAATTTCGTGAAAACTGCAGTTAAAAAGTACAACCAGGGCATTAAAATTGCCTGGTTTTAAACCAGAGGCTGTGGAGTGCCGGAGCGCGGAGTCTCGAGTCTTGGAAGCCGGAGCCCGGAATGCGTAAGAAATTTTTGTTCGACCTCCGACTCCGGCGACAAAATTGAAAAACACTTCATTTCTTTGTAAACTAAAGAAATAATTTCGACAATTAGATTCGCATTAAAGGGTTGCTTTAATCGAACATCGAAAAAACGAAATAATGGCGATGTCAAGCCAAATTCAAAGTGTATTTATATGGTGAAAATTTCAACAGTGATATAAAAAGTAGGTTTTACTAGAATATGGGCTGAATATAATCAATTGTATTGTCATTTTTAATATATTAAAATATAATCCGATTTTTAAACCCTATATGTACTCTTGTATAAGGTACAATTTTAAGGTAATATAGCAGTAGAACCTAAACGTTCTAATTTTTTGGAACAGGCATGTTGAATTCTGAAGATGGGTCATACGGACAATTTTGTGATATAGCAACTACATTATAAACCAGTCTTCCGATTAGTTGTTAAGGAAAATTTTCCCAGTCTAAAATTTTCATAAGATTTGTCAGAAATTTTTTGAATTTAGAGTTATTTGAGATCATTAAATAAATGCGGAAATTCCCGTCAGCCCCCAGATTTTGTAATGGAGATAATTACTTGAGAAATCTCCATATACACCCGATGTCCTTAGAAGCTGTAATTTAAATTAATAACCTCTGCCAACGTGGCTATCTTGAGCACGGTTTTTTGGGAGAATGTTTGCTTATCAAAGTCAACTCGAAAAATTCTTAACATAAAATTAATGGCCTCGTAAAAAATGTCCCATAACTGATAGACCATTTTATAAATCGATATTTCACGCAATTTTATTTCTATAGAAATCAATATTCGTGAACTGTCCAGCTATTCCTGTCGTCTGTTTTTAATTTTTTTTATAAAAATGCCTATATAGATTAATACAAGGATTTTTACTTCTTAACATGTGGAAGCCTAATTATTTTTTGTTTTTATAAATACATATTCTGGAGATTCTTGTTATCTACACATATTTTTATGTGGTCTCTATATAGTCTTGTGTCGTATTTTAATTTATTGGCCTGACATTAAAATGCTGAGATTTTTCGTCGAGTCGTGTTTATTTTTAAATATTTAAAATTAGGGTTCTTTAGGACATATAAACACATATGGCAAAATAGAAATACGTATATCCGTCTAATTTTTGGAACCACTACAC
>PGFW01003561.1:25815-36005 GCA_003123925.1 Haematobia irritans
CCTCCAGTTAGTTTTTATTGAGAAAAAAATCGAAGTTAGGTTTCTGACTGGCTATATTCGTAATACGGCCCAAGAATTTGTTTGGTAAGCCTGCACTAACGAAGCTTCATGAAAATAAGGTTAACTCACTCAACTTAGGTTTTTAGTATTAGGAAGCAAAATACATATGTGAATAGTTTCGCCATACATAATTAAACTCTAAACATATTGTAGTTCATATAGTTTACAATTTTATAAGAGTTAGAATAGAAAAAATCGTTTTAGTTTTTATTTGCAATAAAATTGACTTCTCCAAATTTTTATAATTTGCGATTATAAAAATAAAAAATAAAATTGACATCGCAACGTTCTTGCGATTGCGATTTATCCACATAAGGGAATATGTCGCTTAACCATGCTTCACGTTGTTTTTCGACTAATCACTTTCTTCGAATATTCTTTATGTTAAACATTTGACACCATTTTAATTTATCAGCTAGAAAATCATCGAACGCATGGGAAATGGCAAATATAAACTCCTCCATTAATTGTCTCTTAATATTGCCCAGCGTACTGCATATTATCGAATTTTTTATTGATACTTTCCTAGTTATTGGTAGATTTTATTTTTTTGGTTTATTTCATGTTTCGTGTTTTTTTTAGTTTTGTTTTCAATATCTATATACAGAGATTCGATTAAATATTTATTGCATCAAATTAAACAATTTCCTCTGATGCTAAATCAGTCAAGAACATTTATCATATTTGATATCTGATGTGTTTTATTTTTCTAGCACGTTTTGTTATGTTTATATATATATATATCTATATATATTTTATTTATTTATATATTTTCTCTTCTATATCTTGCTTTATTTTAAGTTCTCTTGATTTATCGTCTGATTTCGTTCTTAATTATCTAAGTTGACTTAATTCAAATATGCCTGTATTTAGTGTATATGTATATATAGTATTCGTGTTTATTTTGTGTGTATGTGTTTATACCTAAAATAAGTTTTATTGATTTCGGTTTCAATCAGATAGATTCATATGTAGGTTATACACTCCAATTCATTTATACCTCGAATGCTAAATTCCGATGTAAATATTGGTCATCCATGGCAGTAACTCACAAGAGATTAGTAAATGTTTTGAGAGGAAAAATGGCCCTTCGTCCAAATTTCATTTTATTGGATTTGTCAGTGTTTGGCATTATTGTGAAATAAAGAAATATATTATTCCTTAGTTGAAAATCCAAATTCTAACTCTTTTTTCAAATGTAGGAAATTCATCTTTAATATTAGAAACGACTACAATTTTCAATTTTTTAATGGGTCAACTAATTTCGTAGAGTAAGTTTACAATTTATTCATTTTTGTTTAACAACATATAAAATGAATTTCTTTCTACAAAACTGTTTTATTTGTTTTTTAGATGATTTAATTGTCTTAATTTTTCAGGCTCAACCATTAACATTTTCGACATCCGCTTTTCACCAATAAAAAAGCAGCCGAAGCCATACCGGACTTATGAAAATGTACACAAAGAAATTCATATAACAAGTATATACGGCCGTAAGTTCGGCCAGGCCGAAGCTTATGTACCCTCCACCATGGATTGCGTAGAAACTTCTTCTAAACACTGCCATCCACAATCGAATTACTTGAGTTGCGGTAACGCTTGCCGATGGCAAGGTATCTTCTAAATTGTAAGTAAGTCCATACGTGGTATATATTAAATTAAAAAAGACCGATTAAATACGTATATAATTCAGTTTGACAAAATTTTCTATAGAAATAAAATTTTGACAAAATTTTCTATAGAAATAAAATTTTAACAAAATTTTTTTAAAGAAAAAAATTTTGGCAAAATTGTCTATAGAAATAAAATTTTGGTAGATATTTTTTGCTTCGAGTGGCAACCATGATTATGAACCGATATGGACCAATTTTGGTGTGATTGGGGATCGGCTATATAACTATAGACCGATATGGACCAATTTTTGTATAGTTGTTAGCGGCCATATACTACCACCACGTTCCAAATTTGAACCGGATCGGATGAATTTTGCTCCTCCAAGAGGCTCCGGAGGTCAAATCTGGAGAACGGTTTATATGGGGGCTATATACAATTACGCTCGCGGAGGTCAAATCTGGAGAACGGTTTTATATTGGGGCTTTATATAATTACGGCCGATACTCACCAATTTCTGGCACGGTGTTTAGAGACCATATAAAAGGGTGATTCTTTTGAGGTTAGGATTTTCATGCATTAGTATTTTGACAGATCACGTGGGATTTCAGACATGGTGTCAAAAGAGAAAGATGCTCAGTATGCTTTGACATTTCATCATGAATAGACTTACTAACGAGCAACGCTTGCAAATCATTGAATTTTATTACCAAAATCAGTGTTCGGTTCGAAATGTGTTTATCGACAAATTTTGTTCAGCGATGAGGCGTCATTTCTGGTTGAATGGCTACGTAAATAAGCAAAATTGCCGCATTTGGAAGTGAAGAGCAACCAGAAGCCGTTCAAGAAAACTGCCCATGCATCCCGAAAAATGCACTGTTTGGTGTGGTTTTGTACGCTGGGGAATCATTGGACCGTATTTTTTCAAAGATGCTGTTGACGCAACGTTTACGGTGAATGGCGATCGCTATCGTTCGATGCTAACAAACTTTTTGCAAAAATGGAAGAACCTGAACTTGGTTGACATGTGGTTTCAACAAGATGGCGGCTACATGCCACACAGCTCGCGATTCTATGGCCATTTTGAGGGAAAACTTTCGGAGAACAATTCATCTCAAGAAATGGACAGGTAAGTTGCCACCAAGATCATGCGATTTGACGCCTTTAGACTATTTTTTGTGGGGCTACGTCAAGTCTAAAGTCTACAGAAATAAGCCAGCAACTATTCCAGCTTTGGAAGACAACATTCCGAAGAAATTCGGGCTATTCCCGGCCGAAATGCTCGAAAAAGTTGCCACAAAATTGGACTTTCCGAATGGACCACCTAAGACGAAGCCCGCGGTCAACATTTAAATGAAATTATCTTCAAAAAGTAAATGTCATGGACCAATCTAACGTTTCAAATAAAGAACCGATGAGATTTTGCAAATTTTATGCGTTTTTTTTTTAAAAAAAGTTATCAAGCTCTTAACAAATCACCCTTTACTAACACCATGTTCCAAATTTCAACCGGATCGGATAAAATTTGCTTCTCTTAGAGGCTCCGTAAACAAAATCTGGGGATCGGTTTATATGGGGGCTATATATAACTGTGAACCGATGTGCACCAATTTTTGCATGGATGTTAGAGACCACATACTAACACACGTTCCCACATTTCAACCGCGCATCAGATGAATTTTGCTCCTCCAAGAGGCTCGGAGTTCAAATCTGGAGAATCGGTTTATATGTGGCTATATATAGTTATAGGCTATATATAGTTATTTGGCTTTCGGATCTTCTCTTAGAAGATCCGCAAGCCAATCTGAGGGTCCGTTTATATGGGGCTATAACGTACAAGTGGACCGATATAGCCCATTTGCAATTACCATCCGACCTACATTCAATAACAACTACCTTGTGCCAAGTTTCAAGCCGCTAGCTTGTTTCATTCGGAAGTATAGCGTGATTTTAACCAGACAGACGGACGGACATGCTAGATCGACTTAGAATTTCACCACGACCCAGAAACGTATATACTTTTATGGGGTCTTAGAGCAATATTTCGATGTGTTACAAACGGAATGACAAAGTTAATATACCCCCTATCCTATGGTGGAGGGTATAAAAATGGTTCGCGAAGTTCATAAATAGGTACCCAAAACCTGAACATCGGTTTTTATCAATCCAATAAAATGATTTTACTTGAAAACTATTGGCACAGTTGCAGTTTTGTGAAAAAAACTTCAGTTTAAGGTGAAGTTGGAAAAACTTTATTGATCTAGTTTTTAAAAATATTTATTCCACTTGTTTCCAATGCCACTAAAAGACCACTTTCTAAACGCTCAAAAAAAATTGTTTTTATCAAAAACTGTTCAGTCAATGGCTCCTGGAATTTTGTTCCCAAGAAATAAAACCCCAATACGGAAATGAAGGCTTTTATTTCGCTTTTTTCATTAATACCAAATGAAAATATTCGTTTTCGTTTCGTTGATTAACTGAAAATTTGTCAGAAACACATGACAAATTTCGTTGCTATTATTGACTAAAAAGTTTTGTTTAATTGGCTCACAATTTAATTTACACATTTCGATTTAATTATAATTCGAATACTTTTTCGTAATTGTTAAACACATGACTTATATCGCATACAATTACACGCATTATTTAAATGAATGCTTGCAATGAATTGATTACACATATTGAGAGTCCATTGCAGTTTCAAAATCTAACGACGTGTAATGAAAAATATACAGAATATGTATTTCGAAATATTCGGGAGATTAAAATTGACACTACACTAATTATATTTGAAAAAATAAGACGTAATCCAATTTTTTCAATAAGCAAAATAAAATAAAGATTTTTGCTTAAGTTTAGCGTATTTAAAATATTGGTGCCAATTTTTATAGCATTTACAAAGTCTCTAATTTTATTTCAAAATGTTTTATACACATGAGAACTAATCTTTTTTTTTCAATTGAGCTAATAATATATATAATAAAATCCAGCAAAAAAGATTAGAAGTTGTTCTAAAGTCAAATACACTTCAGAAAAGTTCCTGCGAAAGATGTTTTTTATTTTATCTACACGCGGAAAGTTCTTTTAATACAAATTTTTGTATTACTCGTTTTGCGTATTTTATACCCTTCACCATAGAATGGTGCAAGGCGTATAAAAATACTTCAACTTTTGAAAAAAATTATTGTCGTGAGGTCAAAAAATTTCATGTCTTTAAAATACGAATGCAAATTTTGTTAGGCATAGAAGAACGTATTTTCTTTAATATAAAGTTATTTCCTTAGTGCCAAAGTCGATGAAGCTTTTTTAATTAAAGTCGTATTGTCCTTTATAAATTAAGTGATTTCACTTAAAAATGGGTATCATAACATGAAAGAAAAAATGTTTGGGCTAAAGTCAACTTGACTTTAATAATTCAGAAAAATTCTTTAAATTTAATGAAATTATCTTTAAATTTGTTTGTCTTTTTGCATCTTGACTACAAAGCAAAAAATCGTTCAAATATAGGACATGTTTTTCAAACACTTTATTTTAAAGAGTTTTTTACTTGAAACATAGCAAAATTTCTACTGGAAGTCGAGTCTGAATTTGGTAAATAAAGTTGTCGTTAACTCGTTTTTAAAGGACTTTGATAGCATATGAAGAAAAAAAGCTGATAAAAGCGAAAACTTAAAATTTGCTTCTATAAGCAAGTACACAAACCCAATTTAAAAGAGAATTGTTGTCTTAAAAGTATCATTACTTGATATTCTCGCTTCTTTGCTCGGATCAATACCAAATTTTAAAGTTAAAGACAAAATCTTTGGAACCGGGCATGCTTTTTTTTTCAGTGCAAAGAGACTGTCTTAACCATTGTAAAAAAATGTTGTATTACAAAATATTTCGTATTTTAGTATGATTTATGGCTGATGTAAGAGATCAACAGAATATATATTGTTAGTTGTCCAGGTTGCACCTTATAACCATATCTTTAGGCGATTTCTAATTTATTCAAATGTCTAAATGTATGCCACATCAAAGCAAGTCTCCCTTTGACCGGTATCCCGGGATAGTCGAAAAAAAATCCCGCGTTCCCGAGAATAGAAAAAAGTCCGGGAAAAAGAAAACCCTAATACCAAATCTTAATCGATTTTAACGGACGAGTATTCTAAACGTAATGAAGAAATCTCCAAAGCTAATTTCCATTAAATTTGTTTTTTTTTTTTCAAATGAAAAAATACTTTTTTTCTTAAAGTAGAGCAATATGGTGTCTATAAATGTAGATCACATTAGCTCCTTACAAGATTTTTCTTTATAGCGTGTATTCAATTTCATATCTTAACGAAATATGTTTTTCCGAGAAAAGAGTTTGCAAAACGCCAAATTAAAATACCCTCAATAATATTAATGAAATTTGCATTAGAATTGAGCACAGCGGAAAGAGTGTTCATAAATACAATGAATGTTTTCATTATTTTGCAACAATTTTTACTATTAAATAAAAGAAATATTCATATATAATTATGAACATATTCATTGTCTTAATGAACATTAGTCAGTGTGTGAATTGAAAAAATTTCATCGGCTCAATTTTTAATGAAATTTTCTTTCTGTGTACTCGCTCTGGAAGATGTTCTGCACAAGAATGACCAATATTTCAAAGTAGATTAGCTGGATATATACAAAAATGAATTGAGAGTGGGTATATATTTGTGACCTTGTTTAGGGGTCACGAATTTATATTCGAGTGAAAAATTTCTACTCTTATGGTCTAAATGCGTTTGGTTGTGACTTTGGTTGTTTCCGTTTTTGGTTTTCTGGCTAGTTTTTGTTTTTTGCTGCCAAGTTTGTAGGTTAGCTGTTAGTTGTTCAGAACATTTTCAGGGCGATATGCAATATTGGCTAGTCTCAAATGTTCATAAATGCACTCCGCATAATTGCTTCGGATATGTGTGGAGGTTTTATTTTGGTCTTGGACTTGATTTGTGGTGTCAGTTGATGTCCTGATCTTCTGATTAGATTTTATGAATGGATGATTATGTTATCACAAAATGCCGATGGAGGACTCAGATTTTTTTCGCTCATTATATGATGGAATTCTTCGGAAACATGACGATCCGCTGTTGTTGAACTCGGTATCGATTGTTTGCTCCCTTTGGATGGATAGAGATGACCAGCCATGGTTGAACCTATGGCCAGAAGTATTCGGCATTGCTTAAAGTCTCCATGGCTCGGTAATCGAAAAAGGTGGACATATTGTCATTGGGTATTCCAAAAGAGATGCAGCGGTTCTATGCTATGTGGTAAGTGATGGCGATAGTTGTCATGACCTTCACCCACGACGCCTTTTATGATCAGCATTCGATGAGAGAGTAGCTTGCCTTTTCGTCGCGGAGTTATGGTGAGAAAGTCGCCGTAGCTTTTTATTGTGACATGCCAGTGAGGATGCTGAGCTAAATGAACCCTTGAAGGGCCCATCAGACGATCGTGTGGCGACTGGGTCTGGAAGGTGTTTGATTTGTGGCTTGCTTTAGAATTTCAACATAGGAAGCCCGACTGGACAATATGCGGGGAGGGGATGCTGTTAGACGGACATTGGAATTCACCGGAGAGGCTGTTGCCGCTGTTGGAATTTATTATCGGAAGTTTTTGATCGTATTTTACCGGATACACTGCCGGACATATTTGGATTGTTGGCTGAATTTTGGAATACTCGTCTGAAGCTTGTCGCTGATGATGTTTGGGGGATGGTTGCTTTCCCATGTTGCTGGTGTGCTGTTGTTGCTGATTTAAGTACGCTGTTTTGGTGTCGGGTCAAAAGAGCCTGTAGTCGAGGCGCCATTCGCGTCCACGCCTGCTATTTGCGATATCGTCGAACACCAGTTTTGAGGAATTACAAAAATTAATGGGAGAAGGATAATTGATATCGATAATTGAAATGGTAATGGGCACACAACATATAGGAATAAGGGTTATGATTTTCTAATTCTACAAAATCTACATAAATGTTAGTTAGATGGTTGTTAACAAACCAAAAAAGAGCATGCAATGCATATAAGGACAACAACAAGCACTTCACAACACACGTACACCACAAATCAAGACACAGTTATACAAAAAATTCCCTAATTTATCAAGAGGTGGCTGAGTATGGCCGAATTTAGTTCTGATATTCGGCAACGCGAATGAATGGTAAGTCAGTCACTTTTGTCTCGAATGTCGATCTTCTAACTTTATTTCTTTGAGTAACCTTAGCAAGAAAAGCATGATCCAAAAAGAAAATGTTCTTTTCATAACCGGAATGGTGCAAAATATTGGTCTCAGAAGCGATGATATTTACATGGGTTTGTCATAGGGCGGGCAATCAATGTTTTATGTATCCCCTTCACTCATTTCGCATCAAGTTCTTCAGATGTGATGCTATTTCAGTACTTTCCGATTTCCTTTTTCAAAAAAATAGGATAAAACTTCAAAAATATAAATTTATTCAAAGTTCTTTCGGCAAAATTGTTTATTTTTCTTGCTTCCGCTTTTCCTTGTAATAATTCTGTTCAATAAAAACAATAATAACGAACGCAAAACAATTTTAAGTTGGAGACAAGACGCAAATAGAGAGAAAGAGATGGGAGCCTTGGCTGCTGAAGACATTAACCAATTTATGGTGATAATGATCCAATACTTTTCATTTATCAACCCAACGCGTATACGACAAGTATTGACATAGCATTAAATATGCAAATACAAAAGAATTAGTGGCAAGGAACTAAAAAATGTAATTTTGTTGTTGTTGCCTAAAATTTAACATTGTTATCATAAGAAATTAAAAAGTTTTTCATTAAAAAATAAAATAAAACAAATAAAAAAAATTACAAAATGTATGCAAAGCATTATAGAATTTGAGGAAGATGTGAGATTGGCTTGCGTCATACCAAATGTTGCATCTTAACAGATTAGATTTAAATACATGCTTTGTAAGATCTTTTAGTTTTATTTTTTAAATGAAAAAGGTAATTTTCTTAAGAAACAATGTTGAATTTAGACAACAACAAAAAAACATTACATTTTCCCCTTTATCGGAAATTTATTTCGTGCCTCTTAATTTTCTTTTTATTTTTGCATTTTAATGCTATGTCAATATTGTCGTATTAAACTAATGTTCGTAAATCGGTTTGATGTGCTCAGCTACCAATCTCCCATCGTTTCCTTCTTCTATAATCTTTTGCCATGTTAGGACCTAGGCCCACGTCATTGCAAACATTTTGGTGTGATGTAGGCCAATTTCCCATCTTCATTATCTCTATTTTTTTGAGTTTGGCGACGTTCTGGATATTTTTGGGCAAGAAATAAAGAGGAAGAATGGGAGATTGGCTTACTTGAGCCACATCAACATTACCACCATTAGTTTAATTACTTCGAACCAAACGTGTATACGACAAGTATTATGACATAGCATTTAAAATGCAAATAAAAAGAAATTTAAGAGCACGAAATAATGATTCCATAAAGGCGGGAAAATGTAAACTTTTTTTTAGCGTGTTGCATGTCTTAGAAAAACAAATGCGTAAAAAGATCAACTGGATTTTTTTCTCAATAAAAACTAACTGGAGGGAAGATATCTGGTATTAACTTTTGGTTAACAGTTAAATCATAACGGAGTTACATGAAAATGACCCTGAATTTTATTGCATTCCGCTTATCGCAAAACATCTTGCATCACCAGGCATCTTGACAAGCAAGTCAGAATCTGGATAAATGATAAGCAATTCCTCGATTTATATTCATGTAAATATATGCAAATAAAGTGTAAACCCTGCCACGCCGGCTCATTGATGTTACTGCATTACATCGAATGTTATATTAGTATCAGACAATTATGTTATTTGTTTTATAGTTAAATACCATAATATTGTTCATTCGTATATTTATACAACATAGTAAATTTAAGTAGGACTTAGTTCTTAAGATGGTGTTGTAATTCAAATCTAATTAAATTGAAACTTGTGTCAATAATTGAATCTGAATGTGTATTCCAAGTACACAGTTTTGGATTCGAAATATCAATTCTCCACAAAGTGTCAATTTTAAAATGCCAATTTTGCTAAACGTGTCAATAGATCCCCACTCCCTCCCCCTCCCATAACGACATGGTCCACCCCATGGTGTTTCTGTTTTTCTTAGTGTCCAGTGGCCTCTGACCGTTGGGCGGGCAGAGGTGGAAATATCAAATCGAAACAAAATATAGTTGTGAAACTAATTACTCTACGTTTAAGAATATTGGTAAAAATAAAAAAACAAAAATATTTAAAAATTATCTGTACGAAAAATATCAAATATTTTATTTTATTGAGGAAAAATTAACATTTTGCGATTTGAAACAAAAGTTTCAATTGTATTAATCTCTAATGTATTTGTATGTGCAAAATTAATAAAACAAATAAAGAAGAAACATTTCTCAGACTTTTCATTGAAATAATTCTCGAAATAGATATTAATGTAAGTATGCATAAGTGTAGTCTGTCAAAACAAACATATTTTGCAGG
>PGFW01003566.1:20027-33201 GCA_003123925.1 Haematobia irritans
AAATTTAATTTTTTTCATTTCACATTGATTAAAAACAGACCAAGAATTTATAAAATGATACAAATTACTTAAGTTTTGCCAAAAAAATTTTAAATCCATTCTCGAAAACCTTGCGAGTTTTTGAAAATACTTGATGTCAAACGTTAGAATGCATTAAAAATCAGAAAAAAATTTAAATTTATTTATTTGTCAAAATATCGCAAAATTTCTTAATTCACATCCAAAACACTAAATTCGCATAACACCTTAAGAAGTGATGCAAATTCAGTGCAACGGCTGTTGAAATGGTGGACATCCGTCCTATGATAAGACCATGTTAAATTCATCGCTTCTCGCGGCAATTTTGCACCACTTCAGGATCCAAAAAGAACATTTTCACTACTTTTTTGGCGACGCATTTTGTGCTGGGAACCATTGCACCACGGTGGCTCTATAGAAAATTTTACCAAAATTTTATTTCTATAGACAATTTTTTCAAAATTTTATTTCTGTAGGAAATTTTGTCAAAATGTTATTTCTGTAGGAAATTTTGTCCAAATTTTATTTCTGTAGGAAATTTTGTCAAAATTTTTTTCTGTAGAAAATTTTGTCAAAATGTTATTTCTATAGGAAATTTTGTCAAAATTTTATTTCTATAATTTTTTTTGTCAACATTTTATTTCTATAGATTTTTTTTCAAAATTTTATTTCTATAGAAAATTTTGTCAAAATTTTATTTCTTTAAAAATTTTGTCAAAATTTTATTTCTATAGAAAATTTTGTCAAAATTTTATTTCTATAGAAAATGTTGTCAAAATGTTATTTCTATAGAAAATTTAGTCAATATTTTATTTCTGTATAAAATATTGTAATTTTTTTTTTATTTCTGTAGAACATGTTACCAAAATATTATATCTATAGGAAAGTTTGTTTTGTTATTGTTGGTTTATTCTTCAATCATTTTATTGATTGAGGAGATCTTGAATTCTATAGGGCTTTGCCCAAATAAATTTGACAAACATTCTTTTACTCTGTTGGATAAGCTACACTTGTAGCTTAGACAATACATGGTTTTAAGCTCAAATCAAAGACAACAAATAGGAAATTTTGTCAAAATTTTATTTCTATAGGAAATTTTATCAAAATTTCATTTCTATAGGAAAATTGTTGTCAGAAATCGATATTTATATCTAGGTTGTATAAAATTGAAATTGCTTTGAAATCAGGGAAGATAACGGATCACAACATTACTACAATTGGGAGACACCGTGGTGCAATTGTAATGGGTTCCATGCCAGTTTCTACAATATATCAAAACCGGTGGATTATCCCATCTCAATAATGCTAGTGACATTTCAGAGTGTATCAAAGCTTCTATAAGTTGCTTAATCGGAGGTCCCTTGTCATTGGGCTAAACATAGAATCGAGCAGCACTTAATGATAAGTGAGAATTTCACCACTATGGTACCACAATAGAGTGAATAGTCTAAGTGAACCTGAAATATCAGGCTGGCACTATACCTAACCTAACGGATCACAACCTTACCACACTCAGACAAGGAATATTATCATCACAAAAGTAATTCAAGAGCCGTGGGTTCCGTTAAAATATAAGAAATTTTTCTATAGAAATAAAAAAAAAATTACAAAATTTTCTGTAGAAATTTTCTACAGAAAATTTTTCTATAAAAATAAAATTTTGAGCAATTGTTTCTATAAAAATAATATTTTGAAAAAGGTGGCATAAATATGTACCAAGTATGGCAGTTAGTGGCACAACAAAAAAGTATGGCAAAAAGTGGCACAAAAAGTCTCACTCGTCATAACAGTTGACACGTTGATTTTAAAAGCATTTCGTATACAAAGCGTAACAATTAAACGTTTTTTAATTTAGATCCAAATAAGATGCAAGCAAAAAGTATGACAAAAAGGTGGCACAAAAGTATGACCGTTTGAAAAAAGTGGCAAAATTGCCAATATAGTGGCACAACGATAACACTGGTTCCTAACACACATTTTTTGGAAATAATCTCTAGATTTTATTCCAATTTTCAAGTAAATTAAAGAAAAAAAACGCCGGTCCTTATCACCGCAATACTGTTGCCCATAGACCATTTATGTCCTCACTGTCACTGGGTACGGAGTGGTAATGTCAACACAAGTGTCAGTGTCATTGAATGTAGTTCCTCCATGAAACAGTAAGCGAGTGGCATAGTGTCGCCAAATGCCAACGCGGTAGTTACATCCAACACTTGAGGATGGCATCGTGTAGTGGCTACCAAATTAACATGTTGCAGCCGTTATTGAGCGCTGGACTTGCTGTTTGTCACTTACGGCTAAGAACGGAAGGAATGTTTGTTATTGACCATGTATTTTGTAGATGCAGATGCTGTTGTTTTTCATGTCCATGGTGTTTCCGAACGATTGTTCATTCAACTCTGTAACATTTTGGGTGCTACTGTATTTTTGTTTTTTGGGAGCAACTCCCAAGACAGGACTTGCGGACCAGACAAAAGACACAAGCCACAAAGATAATCAATGGAATTACGGATTATCGGCCACTGGAATGGTTTTGTAGTGTTCGTGAATTTTTCGTCCTCTGGAGGAGTACCAACAACATGATTGCCAACTTTTTCATTTGATATGCGCCAGTATGTGACTGGGCCAGAAGACAGAAATTATTGGCCACAGCCCGTGTTAGTCCCAGCATGACTTCCTTTTTTCTTGTCTTCCAAACTCTAAAACTATAGCAGTGGCAGTAGCGACATGCTATTGTCCATGTGCTTAGCTAGCTTTATAGTTAAGCGACATAAAGAGACTTCAGGTGCATATTTATACACAGTGTGTATCTGTGTATGTTTTTTGGTTGTATTTGCTGATCCACAATTATACGCCAACTGCTGCCAACCCTGGTTTCGAGAGCATGTTTTTCTAGTGGAATATGTCATCCACTCTGGTCGTATGTGTTGTCCAGTGGTCCCAATGGAGTTAACGTTATACACTTGTCTCATGCGGTTTCATTTAATTAAGTTCCAAAATTAATTGCTTCGTAAATGTTGCAATGTGACATGTACCTCGTTTTTTTTTTGGGTTTAGTTTTGGTTTTCTGTTGTTCGATACCTGAAGCAGAAATCATTTCCTTTTCTCTTTATTAGTACAGGAAGCGGATACTGAATGTAAGCTCTTGGAAGTTATCAACTTGTTTAGATATATCCTAAATCAATTGATCAAAGGAAAAAGTTTTCGCGATGTGTATTTCAAAATACACTCAAAACATACTTCGCTCAAGAATTTTGGCATTGACTCCATGCCAATGAGAGAGATTCACAGCACCTTTTATAGAAATAATTTTAATACAAATAAAATTTTGAAAAAATGTTTCTAATAGAAATTAAAATTTTGAAAAAAATTTTCCATAAGAAATAAATTTTGACAAAATTTCGCCATAACGATAATAAATTTTTGGACGGAAAATTTCGTATGAAATAAATCTTTGTACTACAATCTATAGAACTAAAAGTGGGTTGACAAAATTTTCTATAAGAAAGTAAAAATTTTTACAAATTTTTCCGTAAAGGAAACTAAAATTTCTATAGAAAATCAATATTTTGACTACTAATTTTTTATGGAAAAGTAAACTTTTGATCAAAGATTTTCTAGTAGAAATTAAAATTTTTATAGAAATAATAGTGTTTGCCACATTAATAGCTTTTCGTAGAAGTAAAATTTCGGAGCAAAAATTTTTGCGTACTAGAAATTAAGTGTTGTGTAACAAAATTTTCGTCGTGGAATAAAGATTTTGACCGGGCGGAAATGATATAATAGAAATAAAATTTTGACATAATGTTCTATAAGAAGTAAAATGATTTGAAACAAAATTTTCTACCCAGAATAATTTAAGAAATAATATTATTGACAAATGAAGTAATTTCACAAAATTTTCTATAGATATGTTTAAAATCGGAATAAAGATTTTGGCAAAAATTCATATAGAAAATAAAGAAATTTGACAAAAATTGTTTCTAAAAAGCAATACAAGTTTGACAAAATTTTCTACAGAAATAAAGAGTTTTTACAAATCAAAATTTTTGTCCAAGAAATAATTTTTCGGAAAATTTTCTATAAAAAATAAAATGTTGACAAATATGAAACTAAAATTTCAATTTCTATAGGACATAAAATTTGACAAAAATTTTTTAAAGGCATAAAGAAGTTTTCTAGAACAAAATTTTCTCATGACGATAAATTGTTAGACAAAATTTTTCAAAAAGATAATATATTTGACATAATGTCTTGTAAATAAAATTTGGACAAAATTTTCTTATAGAAAAGTAAAAATGTTGACCAAATTTTTTTACAGAAATGAACGTTTTAACAAAATTTTCTCTGCGTCAAATAAAATTTTACAAAATTTTCTATAGAAATATATTTGACATAATTTTGTCGTAGAAGTAAAATTTTGAACGAAATTTTCTATTAGAAAATAATAAGATGTTCGACAAAAATTTTCTCTTAGAAACTTCATTCATATACGATGAAGTTTTAACAAAATTTTTCTCTAGGATAACATTTTGACAAAATGTATATATAGGACTCAATAGAAGATTTTGACAAATGGTTCTATAGAAATAAAAATTGACAAAATTTTCTAAAAGAATAAAATTTTTAACAAAATTTTTATAGAATATAAAATTGACAAAGATTTTACTATAGAAATAAAATTTGGAAAAAAATTTTCAAATAGAAAAAAAATTTTAGAACAAAATTTGGCCATAAGAAGACCGATACTTCGACAAAATTGTTTCTAATAGATATAAAGTAGTTGTGTACATAAATTTTCCATAGAAATAAATATTTTGGACAAGAAATTTTCTATAAAACGGAATAAAGTGACAAAAATTTTCTACAGAAATAACATTTAAATACAAAAACTTTCCAATAGAAATATATTTTGAGCAAACATTTTTATAAGAAATAAAAAAACAAAAAGAATCAAAAAGTTCTTAAAAATAAAATTTCAACAAAATTTTCTATAAAATAAAAGTTTGACAAACTTTTCCTATAGAAATAAAATTAATCAAAATTATTCTATAGAAAAAAAAATTTTAACTCAAAATTTTGGGCGCATAAGGAAACCATACTTCGACAAAATTTTTCTATAGAAATAAAATTTTGACAAAATTTCTTCATGAGAAATAAATATTTGACAAATTGGCTATAGAAATAAGTTTTGACAAAATTTTCTACAGAAATAAAATTTATACAAAATTTTGCCATAGAAATATATTTTGTGACAAAATTTTTATAGAAATAAAAATTTGACAAAATCTTCTATAGAAGTAAAGAATTTGGACAAAAATTTTTTACAGAAATAAAATTTATACAAATTCAAAATTTTCTATAAGAAATAAAATTTTGGCAAATTTTTCGTATAGAAAAAATTTTGAGAAAATTTCTATAGTCATAAATTTGGAGCAAAATTTCTGATAGAATAAAATTTTGAGCAAAATTTCTATAGAAGATAAAATTTTGACAAAATCTTTGTATAGAAATAAAACTTTGGACAAATTTGTCTTTAGAAAGTACGTGTTTTGACAATTTTTTTAATTTTAATTTTAGTACAATTATGACATAATATTTCATAGAGGGTAAAATTTTGACGAATTTTCTATACGAAATGAAGTTTTAACAAAAATTTTCTCATGGGAATAAAATTTGAGCAAAAAGTTATAACAGAAATAGAAATTTTGACAAAAATTTTCTATAGAAATAATATTTTGACATACTTTTTCCGAGAAGTAAAATGTTGACAACATTTTCTATAGATATAAAATTTTGACAAAATTTTCTACAGAAATGAATTTTTAACAAAATTTTCTCTGGGAATAAAATTTTGATAAAATGTTCTATAGAAATAAAATGTTGACAAAGTTTTCTATAGAAATAAAATTTTGACAAAATTTTCTATAGAAATGAAATTTTGACACAATTTTCCATTAGAAATATATTTTTGACAAAAATTTTTATAGAAATAAAATTTTGACAAAATCTTCTATAGAAATAAAACTTTCACAAAATTTTCTGTAGAACTAATAATTTTTCGTAGAAGTAAAAATTTGACAAAATTTTCTATAGAAATGAAGTTTTAACAAATTTTTCTCTGGAAATATAATTTTGACAAAATGTTCTATAGAAATAAAATTTTGACAAGATTTTCTATAGAAATAATATTTTGACATAATTTTTCGTAGAAGTAAAATTTTGACAACATTTTCTATAGAAGTAAAATTTTGACAAAATTTTCTACAGAAATGAATTTTTAACAAAATTTTCTCTGGGAATAAAATTTTGATAAAATGTTCTATAGAAATAAATGTTGACAAAATTTTCTATAGAAATAAAATTTTGACAAAATTTTCTATAGAAATAAAATTTTGACAAAATTTTCTAAAGACATAAAATGTTGACAAAATTTTCTATAGAAATAAAATTTTGAGAAATGAAATTTTGACACAATTTTCCATAGAAATATATTTTTGACAAAAATTTTTATAGAAATAAAAAATAAAATTTTGACAAAATCTTCTATGGAAATAAACTTTGACAAAATTTTCTATAAAAATAATATCTTGACATATTTTTTTATTTAATTTAGTAAAATTTTGACATAATTTTTCGTAGAAGTAAAATTTTGACAAAATTTTTTATAGAAATAAAGTTTTAACAAAATTTTCTCTGGGAATAAAATTTTGACAAAAATGTTCTATTAGAATAATGTTGACAAAATTTTCTATAGAAATAAAATGTTGACAAAATATTTTCTATAGAAATAAATGTTTGACCTTTTTTTCTATAGAAATAAAATTTTGACAAAATTTTCTATAGAAATAAAATTTTGCAAAATTTTCTACAGGAATAAAATTTTGACAAAATTTTCTACAGGAATAAAGTTATGACAAAATTTTCTCTAGAAATAAAATTGTGACAAAATTTTCTATGGAAATAAAATTTTGACAAAATTTTCTATAGAAATAAAATTTTTACAAAATATTCTATAGAAATAAAATTATGACAAAATTTTGCTATAGAAATGAATTTTTAACAAAATTTTCTCTCGGAATAAAATTTTGATAAAATGTTCTATAGAAATAAAAGTTTGACAAAATAAAATTTGACAAAATTTTCTATAGAAATAAAATGTTAACAAAATTTGCCATAGAAACAATACTTCGACAAAATTTTCTATAGAAATTAAATTTTGACAAAAATATAATTTTTATAAAATTTTCTATAGAAATAATATTTATACAAAATTTTGTATAGAAATAAAATTTTGTCGAAATTTTCTATAGAAGTAAAATTTTGACAAAATTTACTATAGAAGTAAAATTTTGACAAAATTTACTATGGAAATAAAATTTAGAAATGAAATGTTATAAGGATTTTAGCTTGCACCATCAAGGGGAAGTTACAACTTCTACAAAAAAGATGAACTTACTCACAATCGAATTTGATAGTATGTTTAATACGAAAATTAAAATTTGTTGAGATAAGATTTAATAGAAATTGTTGTCAAAAGTTTTATCTTTATAGAAAAGTTTTTTTAAATTTTATTTTCTATATGGTGGAATTGCTTGATGCTTTGGTAGATTTTGCTGCTTTGGTAGATTTTACAAAATATTCCTCTCCAACTACTTCCCGTTGAATTGTAAAATGTGTCCGAATTTCACCACTCGTTCCAAAAATAATCTACCAAAATTTAAAAAAAAAAAAAATTTACCAAAAATCTACCAAATTTATAAAAAAAAATAATTAAAAAATAATTTTGAAGTTTTTGATCATTTTTGTGGTTAGTATGGAAAACATTTTTTTTCTTCGAAAGAAATGTTTTATTATTTTAATTCAGAAGTTTCTTTATTGTATATTCTGATCGCTGCGTGCACTGCGTTCAAAAATAATCTCCCACAACTCTTCCTCAAACCACCCCAAAAAAAATTACCAAAAATCTTACCAAATTTATAAAAAAAAATAATTAAAAAATTAATTGAAGTTTTGATCATTTTTGTGGTTAGTATGGAAAACATTTTTTTTCTTCGAAAGAAATGTTTTATTATTTTAATTCAGAAGTTCTTTATTGTATATTCTGATCGCTCCCTTGAATTGTAAATGTGTCGAATTTTAAATGTTATAAGGATTTTAGCTTGCACCATCAAGGGGAAGTTACAACTTCTACAAAAAAAGATGAACTTACTCACATCGAATTTGATAGTATGTTTACATACGAAAATTAAAATTTGTTGAGATAACGATTTAATAGAATTGTTGTCAAAAGTTTATCTTTATGAAAAGTTTTTTAATATTTATTTTCTAATAATGTGGAATTGCTGATGCTTTGTAGATTTGCTGCTTTGTAGATTTTACAAAATATTCCTCTCCAAACTAAGAGGAACTTCACACACCTTTTATAGAAATATTTCTATAAAATAAATTTTGAAAAAATTTTCTATAGAAATAAAATTTTGAAAAAATTTTCCATAGAAATAAATTTTTGACAAAATTTCCCATAGAAATAAATTTTTGACAAAATTTTCTATAGAAATAAAATTTTGACTACAATTCTATAGAACTAAAATGTTGACAAAATTTTCTATAGAAATAAAATTTTTACAAAATTTTCTAAGGAAATAAAATTTCTATAGAAATAATATTTTGACATAATTTTTTATAGAAGTAAAATTTTGACAAAATTTTCTATAGAAATAAAATTTTTATAGAAATAATATTTTGACATAATTTTTCGTAGAAGTAAAATTTCGACAAAATTTTCTATAGAAATTAAGTTTTAACAAAATTTTCTCTGGGAATAAAATTTTGACAAAATGATATATAGAAATAAAAATTTGACAAAATGTTCTATAGAAGTAAAAATTTGACAAAATTTTCTACAGAAATAAAATTTATAAAAAATTTTCCAAAATTTTCTATAGAAATAAAATTTTGACAAAATTTTCTATAGAAATAAAATTTTGACAAAATTTTCTATAGACATAAAATTTTGACAAAATTTTCTATAGAAATAAATTTTTGACAAAATTTTCCATAGAAATAAATTTTTAACAAAATTTTCTATAAAATAAAATTATGACAACAATTCTATAGAACTAAAATGTTGACAAAATTTTCTATAGAAATAAAATGTTGACAAAATTTTTTACAGAAATGAAGTTTTAACAAAATTTTCTCTGCGGATAAAATTTTGACAAAATTTTCTATAGAAATTATATTTTGACATAATTTTTCGTAGAAGTAAAATTTTGACAAAATTTTCTATAGAAGTAAAAAATGTTGACAAAATTTTTTACAGAAATGAAGTTTTAACAAAATTTCTCTGCGAATAAAATTTTTTGGACAAAATTTTCGTATAGAAATTATATCTTGACATTTAATTTTTCGTAGAAGTAAAAATTTTGACAAAATTTTCTATAGAATATAAAAATTGACAAAAATTTGTCTCTTATCAGAAAACCTTCATGTTCTGATAAATTGAAGTTTTAACAAAAATTTTTCTTCTAGGAAATAACATCTTTGACAAAATGATATATAGAAATAAAAGAATTTTGACTAAAATGCTTCTATAGAAATAAAAATTTGACAAAACTTTTCTAAAGAAATAAAAATTTTAACAAATATTTTCTATAAAATAAAATTGACAAAAATTTTCTATAGCAAATAAAAATTTGACAAAAATTTTCAATAGAAAAAAGTTTTAACGAAAATTTTGCCGATAGAAACCATACTTCGCGACAAAATTTTCTATTAGATCATAAATATTTGACAAATTTCCATTAGAAATAAGATATTTTGACAAAATTTTCTATACGAATACAAGTTTTGACCAAAATTTTCTACAGAAAATTAAAATTATTATACAAAACATTTCCATATGAAATAATATTTTGAACAAAACATTTTTATAGAAATAAAAACCAAGAAAGACAAAAGTTTCTAAAAAAATTAAAATTTTCAACAAAAATTTTCTATAGAAATAAAATTGAGCAAAAGCTTTTCCATATAGAGTAATAAAATTTAACAAAATTTTCTATAGAAAAAAAATTTTAACAAAAATTTGCCATAGAAAACCCATTACTTCGACGCAAAAATTTTCATATAGAAATAAAATTCTTGGACAAAAATTTTTTCATAGAAATAGAATATTTTGACAAAATTGTCTATAAGAAACTAAAAGTTTGACAAAATTTTTCTACAGAAATAAAATTTGATTACAAATTTTTCCATAGAAATATATTTTTGACAAAATTTTATAGAAATAAAAATTTTGACAAAATCTTCCTATAGAAGCTAAAAAATGTTGAACAAAATTTTCTTTTCTTTTTTTTTTTTTTATACAGAATACAAATTTATACAAAAAAAAAATAAAAAAAAGAAAAAAAAAAAAAAAATAATTTTCCAAAATTTTCTTATAGAAATAAAATTTTGGCAAAAACTTTTTCTATAGAAAATAAAATTTTTGACAAAATTCTTCTAAGTCATAAAATTTTGAACAAAAATTTTCTATAGCTAAGCTAACAATTTTCGGACACAATTTTATAGAAATACAAATTTTGGACAAGAAATCTTGTTATAGAAATTAAATACTTTGACAAAATTTTCTTAGAAATACTGTTTTTGACAAATTTTTGTTAATTTAATTTAGTAAAATTTTTGACATAATTTTTCATAAGAAGTTAAATTTTGACCGAAATGTTCTATAGGAAATGAAGTTTAACAAAATTTTCTCTGGGAATAAAATTTGAGACAAAAAGTTATACAGGAAATAAAATTTTGACAAAATTTTCTATTAGAAAATAATATTTTGACATATTTTTCGTAGAAGTAAAAGACTGTTGACAGGGCATTTTCTATAGCATTAAAATTTTGACAAAATTTCTACAGAAATGAGATTTTTTTAACAAAATTTTTCTCTGGGAATAAATTGATAAAATAGTTCTTATAGAAAAAATAAAATTGTTGACGAAAGTTTTCTATAGAAATAAAATTTTGACAAAATTTGTCTATAGAATATGAAATGTTTGGACACACATTTTCCATAGAAATATATTTTTGACAAAATTTTCTAATCATAGAATATAAAAATTGTTGACAGAAATCTTCTATAGAAATAAAACCTGTTCACAAAGTTCTGTAAGAACTACATAATTTTTCGCTAAGAAGTAAAAAACTTCTGACAAAATTTTTCTCATAGGCAAATGAAGTTTTTAGACAAATTTTTTTTCTCTGGAAATATAATTTGACAAAATTTCTAGTAGAAATAAATTTTGAGCAAGATTTTCTAATTAGAGAATAATGATTATTGACATAATTTTTCGTTAAGAAGTAAAATTTTGACAACCTATTTTCTATAGAAGTAGAAATTTTTGACAAAAATTTTCTACAGAAATGAAATTTTACAAAATTTTCTCTGGCGAATATAAATTTTTTGATAAAATGTTCTATAGAAATACAATGTTGACAAAATTTATCTATAGAAATAAAATTTTTGACAAAAAATTTTGTCTATAGAAATAAATATTGAACAAAATTTTCTAATAGGAACATAAAATGCTTTGACAAAATTTTCGTATAGAAATTAAAATTTGAGAAATGAAATTTTGACACAAATTTCTCCATAGAAATATATTTTGACAAAAATTTTATAGAAATAAAAATAAAACTTGTTCTGACAAACATCTTTATGAAATAAAACTTGACCAAAATTTCTATAAAAATAATATCTTGACATATTTTCGTTTATTTAATGTTTAGTAAAATTTTGACATTAATTTTCGTAGCAAGTAAAAATTTGACAAAATTTCTATAGAAATAAATAGTTTAACAAAATTTTCTCTGCGCGAATTAATAATTCTGACAAAATGTTCTATACGAAATAAGAATGTTCACAAAATTTTCTATAAAATAAAATGTTGACAAAATATTGTCTTATTAGAAATAAATGTTTGACCTTTTTTTCTCATAGAAATAAAATTTTGGACAAAAATTTCTCGTATAGCGACAATAAAATTTTTGCAAAATTTTCTACAGGATAAAACCTTTGACAAAATTTTCTACAGCAATAAAGTTTATGACAAAATTTTCTCTCTAGAAATAAAAGTTGTCGGACAAAATTTTCTTTTATGGAACATTAAAATTTTGACAAATTTTCTATAGAAAATAAAAATTTTTACAAAATATTCTATAGATATAAAATTATACAAAATATTTGCTATAGAACGATGAATTTTTAACAAATTTTTCTCCGGAATAAAATGTTTGATAAAAATGTTCTATAAGAACATAAAAGGTTTGACAAAATAAAAATTGACAAAATCTTTCTATAGAAACTAATGCTTAACAAAAATTTGCCATAGAAAACCAATACTTCGACAAAACATTTCTATAGAAATTAAATTTTGACAAAAATATTAATTTTTATAAAAATTTTCATATAGAAATAATATTATATACAAAATTTTGTATAGCAAATAATTTGTCGAAATTATTCGTATAGAAGTAAAATTTTTTTTTTTTGGGGGGGGAAACAAATTTTTACATAAATTAAAGTAAAAATTTTGGACAAAATTTACTATGGAAATAAAATTTTAGACAAAATTTTCTATAGTAAATAAAAACAAGAAATTACAAATTTGTCTGTAGAAATTTTTTACAGAGAAATTTTTCTATAAAAATTACAAATTTTGAGCAATTGTTTCTATAAAAAATATATTTCTGATTGAAAAACCGGTGGCATAGAATATTACCAAGTCATGGCCAGATTAGTGTCCACAACAAAAAGAGTTATGGCAAAAAAGTGCACATATATCTCTTCCTAACGTCATAACAGTGACACGTTGATTTTAAAAGCATTTTCGTATACAAAGCGTAACAATTTAAACGTTTTTTAATTTTAGATTCCAATTTAAGATGTTCAATGCTCAAAAAGTATTGTACAAAAAGGGGCACAAAAGTTATTGACGTTATATATATATATATAATTATATATATATGCCAACTTTATCAGGTGGACAACGATAACACTGGTTTCCTAACACACATTTTTTTGGAAAATAATCATCTTAGATCTCTTATTCCGAATTCTTTCCAAGTTAAATTAAAGACAAAAAAAACGCCGGTTCTATCT
>PGFW01003574.1:0-13045 GCA_003123925.1 Haematobia irritans
TACGGTTGACATTTGTTGTTTTTGTAGAAAAGAAAATTTCGCTCTCTTGTTAATTTAATACTCTCTGTTACGATCATATCACAAACATTTGAATTAACGCATCGACGCTCTGTGTTCATTGGCGTTTGTGGCTGAGTGTACTAACACGTACTGTGCCACTAAACCAGTTTAAACCCCCGGTCGGCGCGAAAAAGTTGATAATTAGAATACAAAAATTTTAATAAAACTACTGAAAGTGGCTACTGTGAAAGTGGCGAAATTTCCCCCTTCTTAAAATTCTTAGTCCAAATGAACTTCCAAAGCACAACGACTAAAGCAATACAAAGGATCCGAAAGGAAAGTACTTCTGTCCTATGACAAGCCCATGTAAAATTCATTGTAGATGATCCAGTTTGCACTGCTTTCGAATCAAAAGTTGGGGATCCCAAACTCCTTTTTTGGTATATGTTTAACCCATAAGAAGTTAATAAATAATATATAATTTTATTTATCATATCATCTTCATGTTTCCACAACAAATATCTCTGGGTTTTATGACATTGTTGCCTTGATTATATGGAAATATAAATCAAATACTCATTTTCATATCATTTTCTATGCATAAGGGAACGAAAATATTTGTTATGAAATCTTGGTGAATACCATCTATGACTTAACTTGAATAATGCCACAAAATTGTCCGGACATTAATCTCAAACTAAAAGTTAACTCCTTTTTGATATGGTTGCTAAGGAAATAGAATGATGGATCATAGTACATTTCATGGTATCAGATATTTTCAAATTATGCCCATTTTTCAATAACACCAGAGGCTTTGGATTCTGGGAAAGGAACGCAACTATGTCGCATGCCCAATCACTGGCCTATCCAATGGGGATGGGGGGTGGAAACTCTCTAACGAAGTATAGCAAAATGTATAATATGGGCTGTTGCGCGTTCATCGGAAAAATTTGAGCAACATAAAATTTAATTATTATTGCAAAAGCAGCTGTCGATTGTGGTGCCTAACTTGGTATAGGATGATTGGAGAAAAGGGATGATTAATGATTATGTCCATAAAAATATTTCGAAACCATGGCATTTATATCACAGTTTGCAAATTAAAACAAATGGAATTTTCATTTTCATTTTAGGAAATATTGGCTCAATTATCTTGGCCAGAAGGCGGTAGCAGTAGCAAGAAATTTGAAATAAATCTTTGCCCTCGAGATGTTACGCACACAGAGTGTGACAAAAGTAATAAATGTTATTTCTTGGGTTCGCCATTTTCCCAATGGCCTCGAGTTAAAGGCCACTGTTTCGGATGTAAATCATTTGCTATTGCCATTACCAATTATGGCCTAATTAATTTTGGGGTTCGATTGTACTTAAAGCAGTGAAATGATTTTTCAAAACCAATTTTTATCAATAAGACGAATTCCACAAAATTATGTGCATGTATTTGTATATAATCCCAGGAAAAAAAGCGTCGCCAAAAAAGTAATGAAAATGTTCTTTTTGGATCCGGAAGTGGTGCAAAATTGACGCAGAAGCGATGAATTTAACACGGGCTTGTCATACGACAGAAGTCCTCCATTTCAACAGCCCGTGCACTGAATTTGCATCACTTCTTTAGGTGTGATCCAAATTCAATGTTTTGGATGTAAATTAAAAAATTCTGTGATATTTTGACAAATAAATAATTTTTATAATTCTTAATGGAATCTAACTCTTGTCTTAAGCATTTGACCTCAAATATTTTCCAAAATTCACAATTTTTTCAGATTGGATTTAGCATTTTTTTCGACAAAATTTAAATAATTTGTACCATTTTATGAATTCATAAACTGTTTTTAACCAATTTGAAACAAAACAAGTATATACGGCCGTAAGTTCGGCCAGGCCGAAGCTTATGTACCCTCACCGTGGATTGCGTAGAAACTTCTACTGAAGACTGTCATCCACAATCGTATTACTTGGGTTGCGGAACATTTGCCGATGACAGTATCTTCAAAACTTCCTAATACCGTAATATTATCACACGTAGTCCATACGTGGTATATACTAAACTTAAAATGGGCCCATTAAATACGTATATAATTAAGTTTGACAAAATTTTATTAGAAATAAATTTTGACAAAAAAAAAACTTTGACAACATTTTCTATAGAAGTAAAATTGACAAATTTGCTTAGAAATACGATTTTAACATAATTTTTCCTATAGAAATAAACATTTGACAAATTTTCATATGAATAAAATGTTTACAAATTTCAAAAGATTTAAAAATTTGACAACATTCTCTATAAGAATTAAAATTTTGACAACATTTCTATAGAAAAGAAAAAATTGACAAATTTTCTATAGAAATAAAATTGACAATATTTTCTATAGAAATAAAATTTTGACAAAATTTTCTAATAGAAATAAAAGTTGCTAGTATATTTTTGCTCGAATGGCAACAATGATTAGAACGATATGGACCAATTTTTGTGTGTTGGGGATCGGCATATATAAATATAGAGACGATATGGACCAATTTTGGCATCGTGTATTAGCGCCATATATTAACACCACGTTGCCAAATTTCAACCCGCATCGGATGAATTTTGTCGTCCAAGTGGCTCCGAGTTCAAATCTGGGATCGGTTATATAGGGGCTATATATAATTATGGAGCTGATATGGACCAATTTTGACATGTTCTAAGAGACACCTTATACTATACCATGTATCAAATTTCAGCCGGATCGGAGAAATTTGCTTCTCTTAGAGATCCGCAAGCACAATCTGTGGAATCGATTTATATGGGGGCTATATATAATTATGGACCGATATGCCGCAATTGTGGTTCCATATTCTAGTTAGAGACTATATACTAATACCATGTCACAATTTCAGCCGTATCGGATGAAATTTCCTTCTCTTAGAGCAATCGCAAGCCAAATTTGGGTTCCGTTTATTGGGGGCTATAGTAAAGTGGACGATAGGACCAATTTGCACGGTTGTTAGAGACCATATACTAATAACACTGTACAAATTTCAGCGTATCGGATAAATTTGGTCCTCTTTAGAGCAATCGCAAGCCAAATTTGGGGTTCCGTTTATATAGGGGCTATACGTAAAAGTGGAGCGATATGGACCAATTTGCATGGTTGTTAGAGACCATATACTAACACCATGTACCAAATTTCAGCCGGATCGGATGAAATTTGCTTCTCTTAGAGCAATCGCAAGCCAAATTTGGGGGTCCGTTTATATGGGCTATACGTAAAGGTGACCGAGTGTGGCCCATTTGCATACGTGCCGACCTACATCAATACAACACTGATTGTGCCAAGTTTCAAGTCGATGCTTGTTTTCGTTCGGAAGTTAGGCGTAATTTCAACAGACGTATGGACGGGACGGCACGACATGCTCAGATCGACCTCAGAATTCACACGACCCAGAAATATATTACTTTATGGGTCTATAGAGCAATATTTTCGATGTGTTACAAAACGGAATGACAAAGTTAATATACCCCACCTATGGTGAGGGTGATAAAAAGCTAAATTACCATCAAAAAATATGAAAAAAAAAACTTTTTATAAAAATTAAATGAAAAGAACTCCCTGTGTAGTTAAAATAAAGAACATCATTGGGAGTACATCTTCTTGAAGTGCTTTTAAAGTTGTGCCTTTGGAAGAACTTCCAAAATTTTTTGTTGGGATCATATTCAAGACCATGACAGGTCCATTAAAAACTCATTGGTCTGAGACATTGATATCATTATGACATTAAAAAATCCATACGATTTTAAGTTTGCCATAACCTTCAAGAGACACGTATAGATGTCGGATTTTTAGTTTATGAATTTGAAATTTTCAATGAGGCAGCTTTTAATAAATCGAAATTTTATGATGGGGATAAATGGAATAAGTTGAAGAAAATGTTAAAACTCGCCTTTCATAAATTCTATGAAATCATTTTATAAATTAAGGAATCCAATTTTTTGAATTGTGAATACATAATATTTATGAACTGTTTCATATTTTAAAGAAGATTACATTCTTATACTTTACACAATATTTTAGGAAAAACGTCATGTAATAAATAAACTTTGTTTCCTCTCGAACTTGACCTGCATGCAGAATAAAACAATTTCAGAACAAATGACACATTGTTGAAGGCTATTACGTGATTACAACAGACAATTGGCAAGCGAACATGTTCAAGATACAGCGTTATATTTGTTTACCTGCCACCATAGGATGTATTTCCAACACATCAAAATATTGATTTCAGACCACATAAAGTGGGGTCATCGATGTCCGTCCATCCATTAAAATCACGCTAACTTCCGAACGAAAGAAGTTATCGACTTGGAACTTGATAAAAGTTTTTATTGATGTAGGTCAAATGGCATTGCAAATGGACCATATCGGGCATCTTTTAGGTATAGACCCAAAAGACCCATATAAAACGATCAAGAACATAGACTCCATATGGACTAACATACAATTTAGAAGACAATGTTAAGAAGGTTTAATATGCCTTACCACAATGGCATTTCAATTTCTCTACATGCCTTATATAGCTCACTGCCTTTTGTAGATGTAAGACTCGATCCCAATTTTTATACCTCCACCATAGATGGGGGTAATTTACAATTTGTCATTCCGTTCTGTTAACACATCGAAATATTGCTCTAAGACCCCATAAAGTAATATTATTCTGGGTCGTGTGTGAAATTCTGAGTCGATCTGAGCATGTCCGTTCCGCGCCTCGTCTGTGAAATTACGCTAACTCCGCAACGAAACAAGCTATCGACTTGAAACTGGCACACGTAGTTGTTATTGATGTAGGTCGTATGATAATTTGCAAATAGGCCATATCGTTCCACTTTTACGTATAGCCCCCATATCACAACGGACCCCAAATTTGGCTTGCAAAGGCCTTCATCCGATCCGCTGAAATTTGGTTACATGGTGTTAGATATGGTCACTAACAACAGTGCAAAAATTGTCCACATTCGGTCCATAATTATATATATGCCCCATATAAAAACAATATCCCCATTTGGCTTGCGAGGCCGTCTAAGAGAATTGCAAATTTCATCGATCCGCTGAAACTTGGTACATGCTGTTCAGTATTATGTTCTAACAATCATGCAAAAATGGTCTCACAAATTTCATCCGATCCGGCTAAATTTGGTACAGGTGTAATTTACTGGCTCTAATAAGCATTGCAAAAATTGCTCCACATCGGTCCATATATATATATATAGCCCCCATATAAACCAAATCCCCCATTTGGCTGCGAGGCCTCTAAAGAAAGCAAATTTCATCCGATCCGGCTGAAATTTGGTACATGGTGTTAATATATGGTCTCTAACAACCATGCAAAAGTTGGTCCACATCGGTCCATAATTATATATAGCCCCCATATAAACCGATCCCCGATTTGGCTTGCGAGGCCATAAGAGAAGCAAATTTCATCCGATCCGGCTGAAATTTGGTACATGGTGTCAGTATATGGTCTCTAACAATCATGCACAAATTTCATCCGATCCGGCTGAAATTTGGTACATGGTGTTCATATATGGTCTCTAACAACCATGCAAAAGTTGGTCCACATCGGTCCATAATTATATATAGCCCCCATAAAACGATCCCCCGATTTGGCTTGCGAGGCCTATAAGAGAAGCAAATTTCATCCGATCCGGCTGAAATTTGGTACATGGTGTCAGTATATGGTCTCTAACATCATGCAAAAATTGGTCCACAAATTTCATCCGATCCGCTGTAAATATCTGGTACATTGGTGTAAGTATATATCGTCTCTAAAGCATGCAAAAATTGTCCACATCGGTCCATAATTATATATAGCCCCCATATAAACCAATCCCCCGATTTGGCTTGCGAGGCCTCTAAGAGAAGCAAATTTCATCCGATCCGGCTGAAATTTGGTACATGGTGTTAATATATGGTCTCTAACAATCCATGCATAAAAATTCGGTCCACATCGCGTCATAATTATATATAGCGCCCAATATAAAACGATCACCAGATTTGACCTCCGCAGCCTCTTGGAAGACCAAAATTCATCTGATTCAGTTGAAATTTGGTACGTTGTGTTAATATATGGCCTCAAACTCCCATTCAAAAATTGGTCGAAATCGGTCCATAATTATATATAGCTCCCATATAAACCGATCCCCAGATGTGACCTCCGGTGCCTTTTGGAGAAGCAAAATTCATCCGATCTGCTTGAAATTTGGTACGTGGTAATCGTATATGATATTTAACAACCATGCCAAAAGGTTCCGCTATCAGTTCCATAATCTAATATAGGCCCCATATAAACCGATCCGAATTTGGTTTTGGAGCCTCTTGGAGGAGCAAATTTCATCCGAGTGAGTTGAAATTTGGGTACCTTGTGCTAGTATATGGTCGGTAAACAACCATGACTAACGAGTCCATATCGTCTATAATTATAGTATATCCCTCATATAAAATCGATTTCAATCCACAAACAATTGGTCCCAATATCAAGTTGTAATTTATATCACCCCATATAAGTGACCCCCACTATTTCAATTCTGGCTCTCTACTACGTACCGGTGCAAAAGTCATATCGATTCAGTAATTATTTGTAGACCTTTAACTTATACATTAAACTTTTTGGTTAATTATATACCAACGTATGACTAACTCACATTTATTAATGAAGAAGATGTTGAAAAGTTTTAGATACCAAACCCAAGTATCTTCGATTTCGTGGATTGATAGTCTTTCGTAGAAGTTTTATCGCCAATCCATGGTGGAGGGTACATAAGATTCGGCCTTGGCGAAACTTACGGCCGTATATACTTATCTATTTTGGCAATTGAAGTCACCGCCTGTTATGCGAATGATATCCAATAGATTCTTTAACAGCGAGTCCGTATTGTCTGATTTAAATGTTATGTCTTTGTGGCGAATAAATTGAGAAATTTAAATGACTTGTTTTATTTAATGAACAGATACACATGTAACTTGAATACACCATTCTTCTACTATAAGTTCTTCGCTGGTGATTTATGTTAGATTTGATTGTGACTGTTGAGCACCTCGTGTTTTTGAGAAGATGGTACAATTTGTAACGTCATAGAGGCGTACGATTGCTTTAGAGGCGTTTTCGATTCGCAAAAAATATGTTGCCTTGGTGTTACACATACTTATTCCCTAATGACCATTTCGCCAAAGAATAATGTAATTCTAAGTTATCTCTTAATTTATAATATGTGAGGTATAAATGATCCAAAATCTATGACAGTGTCCTGATATGTTGCAATCAATTTTAGAGAATGTTGCACCTTTTTTCCAATGGCGAAATCGCCAATTAAGTCACGTGACTTCAGGATATAGCGAGAATGTCAACCATTTGTCCCTTAAGAAATTATTCTATTTCACATAATAGTTTAGTAACCCATACCAGTTGCAGATTGCAATACGGAAAACTGACAATTATTGAACATATTTGAAAACTATATACAATGAGATTGAGTTTTATCGGAGTTTTTCTTTAATATATTAGCGTCAACGACGATTTATTTCTTCAATACCTCTTCATGAATTCCTTTACATATAGTATTTCCAGTAGAACTTGTGCTCATTTAGACTTCGCGAATGGTAAGTTATACCCTCCATCATCTAGGATGGGGGCTATATTAACTTTGTCAATTCCGTTGTTACAACATCGATATCATATGCTCTAAGACCCATACAGGTATATATATTCTGGTACGTGGTTGAAAAATTCTAGTCGAATTAAAGCCATGCTCGTCCCGTCGTCTCGTCCGTCCGTCGTCTCCGTCCGTCTGTGAAATCACGCTAACCTTCCGACGAAACAAGCTATCGACTTGAACACTTGGCACAATAGTTGCTATCGAATGTAGTCGGATGGTTTGAAATATGGGTCCATATCGGATCCACTTTTACGTATACCCATATAAAGGACCCTCAGATTTGGCTTGCTGGAGCCTCGTACAGACAATCATATTTTCATCCGATCCAGTGCTGGAATTTGTAATATGTGTTGGTATATGGTCTCTAACCTAATCCATGCAAAAAATTGCGTCCACATCGGCTCCATAACCTTATATATAAGCCCACAATAAAACCGATCCCAGCACATTGGCTTTCGTGAGGCTCTAGAGAGCATATTCAATCCTGATCCAGCCTGAAAATCTTGATACATGGTGTTGGATATGTGGTCTCTCGACAATCATTGACAAATAATTTGGCTCCAACTCGGTCCATAATCTATATATAGCCCCCATATAAACCGATCCCCAGATTTGGCTTGCGGAGCCTCAAAGAGAAGCAAATTTCATCCGATCCGGCTGAAATTTGGTACATGATGTTGGTATATGGTCTCTAACAACCATGCAAAAATTGGTCATATCGTCCAATTATATATATAGCCCCCATATAAACCGATCCCCAGATTTGGCTTGTGGAGCCTCTAAGAGAAGCATATTTCATCCGATCCGGCTGAAATTTGGTACATGGTGTTGGTATATGGTCTCTAACAATCATTCAAAAATTGGTCCACATCGGTCCATAAATATATATAGCCCCCATATAAACCGATCCCCAGATTTGGCTTGCGGAGCCTCTAAGAGAAGCCAATTTAATCCGACCCGGTTGAAATTTGGAACATGGTGTTAGTATATGGTCTCTAACAACCGTGCAAGAATTGGTCCACATCGGTCCATAATTATATATAGCCCCCATATAAGCCGATCCCCAGATTTGGCTTGCGAAGTCTCCAAGAAAAGCAAATTTCATCCAATCCGGTTGTAATTTTGAACATGGTGTTAGTATATGATCTTTAACAACCGTGCCAGAATTGGTCCATATCGGTCCATAATTATATATAGCCCCCATATAAAACGTTCTCCAGATTTGACCTCCGGAGCCTCTTGGAGGAGCAAAATTCATCGATCCGGTTCAAATCAGGAACTGGTGTTAGTATATGTCGCTAATTAACCATACCAAATTGGCCAATCACACAAAAATTGGTCCATATCGGTCTATAATCATGGTTGCCACTAGAGCCAAAAATAATCTACCAAAATTTTATTTCTATAGAAAATTTTGTTAAAATTTTGAGAAAGATTTTCAAAATTTTATATCTATAGAAAATTTTGTTCAAATTTTATTCGGTTCATAATCATGGTTGCCACTCGAGCCAAAAATAATCTACCAAGATTTTATTTCTATACAATATTTTTTTCAAAAAGTTTATTTTTATAGAAAATTTTGTCAAAATTTTTATTTCTGTAGAAAATTTTGTGAAAATTTTATTTCTATAGAAAATTTTGTTAAAATTTTATTTCTGTAGAAAATTTTGTCAAAATGTTATGTCTACTTTGTCAAACTGAATTTTATACGTATTGGATCGAATCTTTTATACCCTCCATCATAGGATGGGGGTATATTAACTTTGTCATTCCGTTTGTAACACATCGAAATATTGCTCTAAGACCCCATAAAGTATATATATTCTGGGTCGTGGTGAAATTCTGAGTCGATCTAAGCATGTCCGTCCGTCCGTCCGTCCGTCCGTCTGTTGAAATCACGCTAACTTCCGAACGAAACAAGCTAACGCTTAACTTGGCACAAAGTAGTTGTTATCGATGTAGGTCGGATGGTATTGAAAATGGGCCATATCGGTCCACTTTTACGTATAGCCCCCATATAAAGGGACCCTCAGATTTGGCTTGTGGAGCCTCTTACAGAACCATATTTCATCCGATCCGGCTGAAATTTGGTATATGGTGTTGGTATATGGTCTCTAAACATCATGCAAAAATTGGTCCACATCGGTCCATAATTATATATAGCCCCCATATAAACCGATCCCCAGATTTGGCTTGTGGAGCCTCTAAGAGAAGCATATTTCATCCGATCCGGCTGAAATTTGGTACATGGTGTTGGTATGTGGTCTCTAACAATCATGCAAAAAATGGTCCACATCGGTCCATAATTATATATAGCCCCCATATAAACCGATCCCCAGATTTGGCTTGCGGAGCCTCAAAGAGAAGCAAATTTCATCCGATCCGGCTGAAATTTGGTACATGATGTTGGCATATAGTCTCTAACAACCATGCAAAAATTGGTCCATATCGGTCCTTAATTATATATAGCCCCCATATAAACCGATCCCCAGATTTGGCTTGTGGAGCCTCTAAGAGAAGCATATTTCATCCGATCCGGCTGAAATTTGGTACATGGTGTTGGTATATGGTCTCTAACAATCATTCAAAAATTGGTCCACATCGGTCCTAAATTATATATAGCCCCCATATAAACCGATCCCCAGATTTGGCTTGCGGAGCCTCAAAGAGAAGCAAATTGCATCCGATCCGGCTGAAATTTGGTACATGGTATTGGTATATGGTCTCTAACAACCGTGCAAAAATTGGTCCACATCGGTCCATAATTATATATAGCGCCCATATAAACCGATCCCCAGATTTGGGTTGCGGAGCTTCAAAGAGAAGCAAAATGCATCCGATCCGCCTGAAATTTGGTACATGATATTGTTATATGGTCTCTAACAACCATGCAAAAATTGGTCCACATCGGTCCATAATTATATATAGCCCCCATATAAGCCGATCCCCAGATTTGGCTTGCGAAGTCTCCAAGAGAAGCAAATTTCATCCAATCCGGTTGTAATTTTGAACATGGTGTTAGTATATGATCTTTAACCACCGTGCCAGAATTGGTCATATCGGTCCATAATTATATATAGCCCCCATATAAAACGTTCTCCAGATTTGACCTCCGGAGCCTCTTGGAGGAGCAAAATTCATCCGATCCGGTTCAAATTAGGAACGTGGTGTTAGTATATGGTCGCTAATAACCATACCAAAATTGGCCCAATCACACAAAAATTGGTCCATATCGGTTCATAATCATGGTTGCCACTAGAGCCAAAAATAATCAACCAAAATTTTATTTCTATAGAAAATTTTGTCAAAATTTTGAGAAAGATTTTCAAAATTTTATATCTATAGAAAATTTTGTTCAAATTTTATTCGGTTCATAATCATGGTTGCCACTCGAGCCAAAAATAATCTACCAAGATTTTATTTCTATACAATATTTTTTTCAAAAGTTTATTTTTATAGAAAATTTTGTCAAAATTTTTATTTCTGTAGAAAATTTTGTGAAAATTTTATTTCTATAGAAAATTTTGTTAAAATTTTATTTCTGTAGAAAATTTTGTCAAAATGTTTATGTCTACTTTGTCAAACTGAATTTTATATACTTATTGATCGATCTTTTTTATTTAATATATCACTCTACGTATGGACTTGCCATACAATTAGAAGGTGGTGTTAGGAGGTTTTAAGATACCTTGGCATCGGCAAGCGTTACCGCAACTTAAGTAATTCGATTGTGGATGACAGTGTTTAGAAGAAGTTTCTACGCAATCCATGATGGAGGGTACATAAGCTTCGGCCTGGCCGAACTTACGGCCGTATATACTTGTTTGTTTTTGGTAATTAGATGGTTGCGTTATTGGATGGACGTTCACTATTCGATTTATTTGTCTCAATCTTTTGTTGGCCACGAGCCTTATTTCTTATCTTATGGAGCTGTTTGGCTACCTCACAACACGATAACTTGCGGATGCCTTTTCCTTTACAATTCGATAGCACGTCGGAACTATAGTTTTTAGGCATTTGACATTGGTCTGTTTCATGTTTGCCAGCACATGTTACACATCTAACTTCACGTTGACAATACGCTTTATGTTAGTTTTGTTTTACTATGTTGGCTCAATGTATATTTCTTAATTATTTGTCCAAACTTGAAGTCCACTTCATTTTTAAATTCCTCTTCCATTTGTAATGCTCATTATTATGCGAAAATATTTTTATATAATTTTCATGGTAACATGGATTTTTTGCTAGTAAAATATCTGGGAAATCTTAACAACTGGACAAATTGAATTGTCCTGTATTCCCCCGAAACCGTTGCTCATCTTTGGATATCAATGGCAAGAGTTAACTTTTTTTCGTTTTATAAAATAGCTCAAACTCTACAAGGATGGACAAGTGCAATCAATTAACTGGAATAACTGTCAAGTGATATTATTTGGAGTCTTTCAAATAGACTTGTTTGTTTTACTTTTTTTTCAGATAATTGGACCTCTCTCATTGAATCAAATAATTCGAAATGATGAATTCACATCTTTTTGTTAACCTTTCCCTTTCCGACTTTAGTGGCTTTTGTTGACCGCAATCCAACCACTTTGAAAAGAATGGCCAATAAAATAATTTCTCTCAGGACATTCAATTAAATTGAGGCAATTAAGATTTCGTATAAACAATCTCAACCTCATCACATAGAAAAGTTGCGGTATACAAGAGACCAATTACTTTGAATGAGCTGCGGTCAGAGTTTACCGAATGAAGATAGATTTTAAAGTAAACGAAATGAGAAAATTTCATTGATGTGTAAAAGAAAATTCAAGTCGAATGGAAAATGAAATAAGGTTTGACTGGTGGCAGGGGAAAATGTAACGCTTTGTAATAGTCTATTAGAAAATTTACAAGATCTGATATCTTCATTGTTGCTTAACTTACATCTGCCAAAAACATGTGCCTACTAGAAATATTGATTTTAGACCCCATCAAGTATATACCCATCGCCTCAGAATCACCTCATGTGTCAATCTAGCTCTTGGTGTCCGTACATCCCTCTGTCCATATATTTGTTGTTCGAAGGAATCTGGTCGCAATTATTAACCGATTTGATTGAAATTTGGTATGTGGAGTCTTTATGTCACAAGGACAAACGCTATTGAATTTGGAAAAAAAAAATTGGATCAAATTTAGATAAAGCTCCCATATACATGTATCGCCCGATTTTGATAAATGGGGTCAGTTTGTGCTCTTTTACTAACGATTGGCGATAGATTTAGCGAAACGTAATCTATTTCACCAAAATTCCATCGAAATCGGTAGAGATTTATATATAGCTCCCCTATATATGTATCGTACGATTTTCCCAAATTTGGC
>PGFW01003575.1:16638-29277 GCA_003123925.1 Haematobia irritans
GGTGCAATTACACTCCCATATGGTGGTTTTGAGACAATAATAGACTTCATGTTCGATGGAAGCCATCTTAGTTAGGTTAGCCACTTTTGTGAATAACAAAATGAAAACGGTTTTCTTGTAACTTCTACCCCGGCTTTGTATGGTTACAACTATCATGAGCCAACAACAGTTGCCTATTGTTAATTTTTGTGGCTTCTGATGGCTTCTTGCAATCACTGGTACTTAATATTTGCCCAACAAAATGGTTGCACTGTCTCTTAGCAACAACATCATCATCGCCAGGAATTGTAATGGAACTCAAATGGGTTTTGCAGTTTGCCACAATGGGAATACCTTGTGATGCCTTGTAGGGCTGTGATGTGAAGCTCATGGACATCTTATGCGCCAAGTGCCACCAACTCAAGTAACGCCATCATCGCCATCCATATCGTCCCATAATACTCAAAGTTGTTGTCGTCATCATCAACGTCTCCGCCGTCATCGTCGTCATAGACAACGTCAAAAATTAATGTGCTCATACGAATTCACTATAAATTCCACCAATAAACTAGCATCGATCACACCCCAAAACGTGACCAAAGATCACGAACTAGAATCAGGTTCCATATTAAAAACCTTACTGGCATAACCGCAATCAGCCAAATTATGGACACCATACAAAATAAAAAGTGGGCAACTGTAAGGAGATCTCTTTTTTTCTGGACTATTCAACGATGTATCATTAAAGTTTGACGAATAAGAATTTTAAGCTTCCTCTTTCATTTCCAAATGGGGGGTTTGTTTCGTTTTACCTCATAAACAAATTCGTTCCAAAAATTACGTGTTTACAAAGGAAAATTTCATCTAGTTGACATTGGCAATGGTGCACGTGATTCTAAATAAATATTTATAAGAAATTGAGCTGATGTTTTCGTTGTAGAAAAATATAAATCAGTAATAAGTAAATAAATCCGAATATTCAGTCAGGTCGCATATGGTGAACAATAAAAAATTGTACTGAGGATGAAAAGTTCATTTTCGAGTTTCGCCATACCGATATTATCTATAAACAAGTATATACGGCCGTAAGTTCGGACAGGCGGCTCTTCTTGTTGCTCTTCCACGAGGCCTGCCGCGAGTTCAAATCTGGGATCGGCTTTTGATATGGGGCTATATATTAATTTATGCGACCGATGTGGGCCAATTTTTTTGCAATGGGTTGTTAGAGACCATATATTATACACCATGTACCAATTCATACGCGGCATCGGATGAACTTTGGCTCCTCGAGAGGCTCCGCAAGCCAAATCTGAGCGTCGGTTTTTATGGGGGCTATTACGTAAAAGTGGTCGCGATCACTGGCCCCAATTTGCAAGGCATCTGACTAACATCAGTAACAACCTACTGTGATGCCAGAGTTTGTAAGTCGATAGCTCGTTTTGTTCGGAAGTTAGCGGTCGATGTTCAAACAGATGGACGGACGCGGACATGCGTTAGGAATGATCATCGAAATTTCAACGCACGAAGATGTACATTGACGGACGAAAAAAAAAAGTCCGTAAAATAAACATATACGCTAAATAAGCTTCATTATGGACTAAAGTCAAAAGAATCATTTTTTGTACGATTCCAAAAAACATAGTAGTAAGAATGAACTAACTATAGTGCTTATAATGGTCTTATGTTGGGCGCCAATTATTTTCTTACTTTATTTTACATATAGATTTTTCTTCTCGGAGAGGGTGTAATTTCGAGAAGTTGTAATTGTTTCCGAGATTTAACAATGGCTTTGTCGAAATCTGCAAATGTGCTGTATAATTTAGTTCAATGATTTTCGTGCGAGGTAGTTCCATTATTCCCATAACAATTTTATTTTTTTTTTTAAATATAGGTCGGATTGATGGGTGGCATAGATGTTATGTTGAAATTTGGTATGCCGTGTTGGCCTTGCTTATAACAACGCATACAAAATTTGGTACGGTAATGTCAGTATGCTCTCTTTTGCTATCTGTCAATATGATAGTAGAAAGGGAAACACGTCATATCGGTTCATAATTATATATAGGTCCCATATAAACCTTGATCCTATATTTTTATGTCTTGGAGCCATCTGGAATGAAATAAGAATTCAATTCGATCCGGCATTTAACAAGGCTTAGGCTGATAAGTCCACGCGTCTGACAACATAGATTGGCGGTCGCTTAGTACTTAAATGCCATATTATTTTTATATAGTACCCAACCTTCAAATGATTCGTGTCAGATTTTGAACGTCTGTAAGTGCAATTAGTTTTGTGCCAGATAGAGCGTCTTTTTTGAAAGCAAACTTTTGTTCATTCGTGAAAAAATGGAAAAAACAGGAATTTTCGTGTTTTGATTAAAAATACTGTTTTCTGAAGGGAAAAAAAAAAATACGGTGGAAGCAAAAGCTTGGCTTGATAATGTAGTTTCGGAACTTCTGCCAGGGAAATCAACAATAATTGGTTAGGTATGCCAAAATATCAAGCGTGGTGAAAATGAGGCACGGGAGTGAAACCTTCAGTGATGCCGAAAGAGCTGGTACCGACAAAACATCAAAAAACACGTCACAAAATGAATTTTGAATGACGCGTAATAATGAAGTTGATACAGATAGCAAGAAGGCCTATAAGATATCAGAACGAACGAATCTGTTTGGTCATATCACTTCATCAATACTTTGGATATGCGAAAGCTCTGCTGTCAAAATGGGTACCGTGCAAGCTCACTTTTGACCAAAACCTACAAAAACGTGTTGATCCTGAATTCTGAGCGGCGTTTTGCAGCTGTTAACTCGGTAATACATCCGAGTTTTTCGTCGATAGTGTGACAATGGAATAAACATGTGCTCCATTACACTTCGAGTAATCAATCATGGTGACGGCCTATGAAACCGTCTCCAAGGCGTGGAAAGACTAAAAGTCCGCTGCGCAAAAGTAATGACTCTGTTTTTTGGGATGCGCAATAGGAATAATTTTTAATCGATTATTCTTGAGGGAAGCGGAAAAACCAACTATTATATAGGCGTTATTGGAGGCGTTTTGAAGTCGAAATCGCGGGCCAAACGGCCCTATATAAAGAAGAAGAAAAAGTGATTGTTTCCCACCAAGACACACGCACGCCGTGCCACAAGTCATGTTGAGAACGATGGCAAAAAATTCATGAATTGGGTTCCGAATTGCTTCCCACCCACGCGTATTCTCCAAATCTGGCCTCCACTGACTTTTTTCCTTGTTCTCAAGACCTCAAAGAGAATTGCTCGGCAGGGAAAAAATTTGGCTTGCAATGAAGAGGTGATCGCCGAAAACTGAGGCATATTTTGAGACACAAACCGAAAGGAACGTATTACCAAAAATGGTATCAAAAATTGGGAAAGGTCGCTATATCGTTGTAATCGCGCTCTTAATAGGAATTATGATGAATAATTAAAACGAATTTTGAAAAAAAAAATGTGTTTTTCTTTGTTTAGACCCGGGCGACTTTAGCCACCTTATCATGCAAATTCATTTATTACACTTTGGCATACAACGTTACTAGGCTTGGTATCTGAATCATTCGTTCCTTTGTTATTTTGTTCTTGGATCTGAGATAATTTTATGAGGCATTTCAGCAACCACGTATTAGATACTTTGGCCTCACGACAATGATTTTTTCAGTGTATTATCCGATATTCCGATTTTGCTAAAATTGGCGCAGAAAATATCTTATATATCGCGCACTGTTAGTCGATAAAACTTGCTAAAAATAGCTTGATAAAATACGAAAAACTTTTTCGACTACCCAATATTTATAGCTCGTAAACTTCAAACGATTTTCCATCAACTTTATTCATATTATCAATGAATATAAGAATTAATTTTGTATCTTAAGCCTAATTTATAGGTCATAACTTTAATCAGTTAATTCGGCGACTTAAATCAACTCAAGCTAAAACTTAATCTGCATATCATTTGATAGAACATTTGAAAATGTCGTTTAAAGGGCGAAAACAAAAACAACCACAAAACCTGAATAGCGATTTATAAACAATAAGATCGAAGCGTTGTCAATTTCAGTACATACCCAGGTAACATTGTATAATTTACATTGCGCTAATTGTCAATGCTAAAGAAACAAGTTTATATGTCGCTTTTTAAAAATTTTACGAAAATAAACCGAGTGGTATAGTAAGAGTTTTTTATATGTAAATTAATCGCGGATAGCGGATACATTACAATATTCAACTGTGCAAAAGGAGTCCAGTAATAAATTACCGATAAATTTCAATCCCAAAAATTCCTAGCATGCCGTGTAAACATTTACAGAACAAATCTTATTGGGTAGTAATGCCAATCTTTACATCTAATAGAAAATATTACGTTCATAGTCGTGACGGAGTTACAATAACGGAAACGACAAATAAGATGTTCACATGTCCAGCGTCACGATTATAACGCTGCTGAAAAAGTCCGGAATAAGCATCCCTGTCGTACCAAGTTAGGCGACTTTAACGATGGGCCAACAGTTCGAGCACTACGATATTTAATCGTAAGTTTTCAGATTGCCTTGTGTTGACAAACGCATTATTTTACGTTCATGAACCGCCTGTATTGACACCATGAGAAGTCACTAGACGAATTGTTGAATACAGCGATAATTTCTATGATGATAAGCGGATCGGTTAATCTTGTAAGGCCAATGGTTCTTAATGTGTACTAATACTGGCCAAGCTTCTCTTGTCAGATTTTATTAAGCGATCTGTTCACCTGTTTCGATGTACAAATGACGCATGAGAGAACACAACCAACAAATCTGTAAAGTTATCCAGACTCATTATGAAAATGGGCGTTCAAATCAAAAATTTTCGAAGAAAATCAATCTCAGCGATGAGGCACAATTGTTCACCTCAGTGAGGTTGCGTCAATAAACAGAATTGCCGCATTTTGGGCGAAATGAGAATTCCAAGAGTGAATTGTCGAAAAACAAATGCACACTCAAAGAGTAAACTGTTTTGATTGGAGGGCGGTTTATGGACGGTCGGCTATCATACGGCCGTATTCTTTTCAAAATTGGAAGGCTCGGTCACCTGGACAGGTTACTGTGAAATGGCGTATCGGCTATCGCTGAGATGATAACGAACTTTTTATGGCCCGAATTGAAAGAATAATGGGATGCTGGACGATATGTGGTTTTCAGCAGGACGGTGCCACTTGCTCACACAGCTAACACGAAACAATGGCTCTTTTGCGCAACAAATATTCAATGGCCGTGTTATATCTCACGTATCGGCGAATGTCATTGGCGCCAAGGTCATGTGATTTGACACCGTTTGGACTTTTTTTCTTTTACATCGGCTTTATAGTTCTTAAAAATGTTTGAGATAACTGAAAAAAAAACGAAATTATTCTTGGGCTGTGGAAAATTTCGCAAAAACATAAGTAAATTCATAACTAGCAAAACAAAATACATAATAACGTCAATAAAAAAAGTTTAATTTAGGCGTAGTTTAACGTACGGAAATTTCTTTCTTTGTCAGTGATTGTTGTGTGCAAAGTACAGAGTCGCCAGTTTAATCAGAACAACATGCCTAGGTTCTTGTTTCTCGGGACAAAAGCGGCAATCCTATTAGATTTTTGAAAAAATGCGGTTCAAGAATTAGATATAGCTGCTATAATAATATTATCCGATTCCTGCTCATAATTGACTGTGTTATCAAACCGATCTCTTCAAAATTTCCGTACATACAATAACATATTTTATGAGTCTCAGGCAAAACTTACAAAAAATAGTCAGCCAAATGCGGTTCAGAAATTTATATATAGCTCACATATATAGTCTTGTCGCGCCGATAGTGCACTTCAATAGTGGGTCGCACATCTAGAAAAAAAGTTTCACTCTGGGATCCAAAGAGTGTTTGATTCCGTTAAAGGATCTTGGTTGATTGAGTATCCAGAGCCCGAAGGATGCGCTTCGCTTTAAAAGTGAAAAAAAAAAATAGAACCTAATCTTGGCTTGAAATTCTATGACCATAAAATTAAAATTAGGAGATACGGCATTTAACATTTTGTAAATTTCGCAATCCTAAAACATTTTAGTGTTTCGATAAGTTCTCTAATATACGTAGAATAACTTTTTTTCAGTGCAGAAGCCGGCCAATTTGCTTCAATTTTGTACAGCGGAAAGACAATTGTAATGTCGCTGCCGAATTGTGACAAATGGAGTGTGAAAAATCGGTTCAGATTTTGATTAATAGCTCACCAATAGTATATCTTTCGCGTCGATTTAGACTTTCATATGACCACAAATCAGGGCCACAGTTAAACACCGGTTTAACGTGAAATTGGTGCACACAGGGAATAGGAAATTCATTCTAGCAATGAAATGTTAAATTTGTTGCAATCGGTTGAGATCAAAATCTCTCACACGCCGAGTCAACGTAAAATTTTGCAAAAGTTCGATTTCAGGTTTATAATCAGGCAACTGTTCTTTTCTGACTTTATGTCTTTAATAAGACACATTTTACAGTTCATTAGAAAAAAAATGTAATATAAGCAGTAGTGTAATGTTGAACATCTTTTCCGGAATCTTCCGAACATATCTTGGTTTATATGTAAAAAAAGCAAAAAAACTTCTTTGGTGTTCGGTCGAAGCAGGGATCGAACCACGACCCTTGGCATGCAAGGTGGTACGTAGACCACTGATCCAACGGTGCCCAACTAAATTATATGTTTCTGTTAAAATTAAAACTTGTTTAGATCGGCTCGTTGGCGTCGCAAAGACTATGCTATAATAACTGTAACTTATATGAGATGACAATGAACGGATACATAAGCTCACGTTTGATAGTGTATTGGCTTACAATTGCATGGCCCGCGGTTACGATTCCTCCGTCAAGGCGAAAGGTAAAATTTAAAAAAATTGTATAAAAATTGAATAATTTTCTTCTACATTGTTTGTATTACAGAAAAAAGGTGGCTAAGACTAAAAAAACCTCGTGAAGTGAGAAAGGATGTGAGGGAAAATAGTGGCAATTAAGGGCCAGAAAAGATTTTTTTTGAGTTTAGTCTTTACGAAATTATTTTTTACATCGCTGTAAAAGAAAAACGGTTTATCAGCAAAAAAGTTACTGCTTTTTGCTCCAAATAAACTTCCTTACAGCGAAAATCAATGAAAGAACATAAGTTTGTTGTGCTAATCAGGAAAGAATTATTTTTTTTGCGTGTATGTAATTGGGACAAAACCTTTTATATATAGCACCTAAACAATTTGAAGCCAGATTTGAAAATGGTAATCGAAATGCGGATATCAAAAGTGGTGGCAGGGTAATAAATATAGCGGCCCCGCCCAACTTTAGTCTTTTTCTTATTTGTTTTTCAGATGTCATCTAGTGTTTCTTGGTTTATATGCAAGTAAAAACTATTCAATCGCGCCGCCGAGTCCCGGCGGCCGCCCGCGGCCTCCCGCGCTCCGCGCCGGCCGGCCCCCGGCGCCAGCCCCCGACCCCCGCCACACCCCCGACCCAGCTGCCGCCCGTCTTGACAAAAAGAATAGCATGTGGAAAAGGCGGGGCAAAAAAAAAAAAAAAGGCAACGGTGGTGTTAAAAAAAAACAAAGGAGCGGCCCAGTACTGTGAAATGATGCAAGATTCGGCGGTGTTATATTTTTGTTTTTTGTTGTCATCTCGGTGTTCTCTGAGCGTGGAGAACAAAATTGTGTGGATTGAAAAAATAACTATATGTTTGGGTCATAATGTTAGAGAAGCAATGTGAGGTGGTGAGAGGGTAGCAAATAAAATTTGTTAATTGAAAATCCTTCAGCTTGAGCGTGATATTTTTGCTGTCAATGCAATGCAATATATTCAAATCGCACTATATCGATTCAGTCAAGGTGTGAACTTTTTGTATAACCCTCATTTGACGTATTCCATCAATAAATCTATCGCCACAAAAGGTCCAATTGCATGTTTGTTCACTTTTTGAATGGAACACAATTCAGAAAAAAAAGCTACTTACCACAAACGATATTAAGCTGGTCAAGCCTTATTAAAATTATCATTTTCTATTTTTACGTAATATAGATTAATTATACTCTTCATAGTACTCTGCGAGCGCGTAATGACCCGTGTTGGAGATATTGTAGCTGTTGGCCTATTGAGGTGGCTGGGTCAATAACTCGATAGCGATGATGGCCAGCCCTACTACAAGCTCGAACGTGGGGGGACAAGCTGTACACTTGATATCCATTGTGTCAACTGCATTTAAACTGACTTTGAAGTGTCACTAAGTAAATCCAATAAGAATCTTGGTATTTTCCTCAATTGTTGTGTTAATTATTGTTGTTAGTATTGATGTTGTTCTTTGCCCTGTTTTAGTACAAATTAAATGCGAAATCTAAATAACAAATTTCAGATTAATTACTGATTGGTAATTGATTATTAACACCAATCGTGACAAATACCCATTTAAACAAATTTCCAAACATTCCCAAGGCGTTCCTGGTCATGAGTCATTGCAATTGTATATGCAGTTTGTTGGGAATTAGCAATTTTTTTTTTGCATTGTCTAAGGGAAGGGTGGGAAAATGTTTTTATTTATTATCGCATGACATTGTTTATAATTTTATCTATTAATATTTGGAATGTAAATTTGTCATAGATTTTGTATTATTCATAAAACATATAGGCTCTTTCGACGCAAATTGATTTGAAAATGTACGTCTTTGCAATCTACAAAAATTATATTTCATCAAAATCAATAAATAGAAGAACACAGCCAGTATGATATTTCTTTAATTCTTTAAACTGTTACTAAAATGTTTACTTTTTCATTGGAAAAATTTTCAACATTTTATTTCTATAGGCAAATTTTGTCAGCAAATTTTTTTTCTAGAAAATATGTTTGCAAAATTTTATTTATGGATTGAAAATTATTTTCAAAACTGTTATTCCAATAGAAGATTTTATCAAAATTTTAATTTCTATAACAAATCTTGGTGAATATTTTATTTCTAAAAAAATCTTGTCAGAATTTTACGTTTCTATTAGAAACTTTTTTGTCAGAATTATTATTCTCCCATAGAAAATGTTTTTTCAAATTTATTTATAGTAGAAAATTTTGTTCTAAAATCTTTCATGTTGATATAGGAAAAATTGTGGTCATATTTTATTTATACTAGAAAATTTTGTGAAGAATTTTATTTATAATAGAAATTTTTGTTGAAATTTATTTATATAGAAAATTTTGTAAAATTTTGATTTCATCGAAAATTGTTGTCAAACTTTTTTTTTATAAAAAATTTTGTTAAAACTTTATTTCTATCGAAATATTGTCAAATTTTTAATTCCTATGAAAAAAATTAGCTTCAAAATTTTATTTTTATAGAAAATTTTTGGTGAAAATTTTATTCCCATAGAAAAGTGTTGGCCAACATTTTATTTCTATAGAGAATTTGTCAAAATTTTATATCTGCCAGAAGATTTTTCAAACTTTATTGCTATAGAAATTTTGTTTCTCATTTTTATTTCTTATGAAAATTGTTTCAATATTTATTTCTATAGAAAATTGTCAAAATTTTATTTTATAAAAAATTTTCGTGCAAAATTTATATTTTCCTAACAAATTTAGTCAAAATTTTATTTTTATAGAAAATTTTTGCTCAAACATTTATTTCTATAGGAATTTGTCCAAAATTTTATTTCTATAGAATATTTTGTCAAAGTTATTTTCATCGCAGAAAAGTTTATCAATTTATTTTTATAAAAAAAAAATTTTCAAAATTTATATTTTATATACGGAAAAATTTGTTCGCAAATTTTTATCTCTATCGAAAATTTTTCAAAACATTATTTCATAAACAATAGTTTGTCAGAATTTTATTTCTATAGAAAAATTTGTAGAAATTGATTTCCATAAGAAAATTTTGTCAAAAAATTTTATTTATATAGAAAAAATTTGTCAAAATTTTATTTTTTTTATATAGCATAATGTTGTCAAGAATTATTTATTTCCCAGTAGAAAAATTTTGTCAAATTTTATTTTTATAGGAAACATTTATCTAAATCTTATTTATTTATATAGAAAAATTTGTCAAATATTGTATTATTATAAGAAAATTTTTTGTGAAAATTTTATTTGTATAAGAAAAATTTTATCAAAAATTTTAATTTCTATCGAAAATATTGTTGAAAATTTGTATCCTACTGAAACAAATAATAGAAATTTTGTTCAAAAATTTTACTTCTACACACAGAGAATAGATTGTTTGCGAAATCGGTTGAAAGTACTGAAAATTCTGCATTTATAATTAAGTTATAAATTGTCTCAATATATATACTAGTATTTATTTAAACATACGTTGTCTTTACTACATGTGTTGTCATCTTATTCAAATGGATTATACGTTTGTGCTAGAAGACATACAGTTGTGACGAACTCAAATGTCTCTATTTTAAAAATTTTTTGCCTGAATTCGGATGACCGACCCGCCGTAATTAATTATCGAAATCCCTATTCAACTTAGTTATACCAAGCCACTTACGCGATGCTTTTCACAACCGAAATGTCATTGTGAATAATTTTACAATGTCATTTTTATTAAAATAATTAATTTCACTGTCGAAAAACAAGACGTATTTTTATGATTTTCAAATTAAAACGGCCAAAAATTCTCAGGCAGCGCGCAATTTTTTACATCATGTATACAGCATCTACCAAATTAATCTAAGAATCGCGGAGGAAATAGATTGGATCCAGAGTCAATGGTCAAGGAGTCAAATATGCAGGGAAATCAACCTTGACTAGAGAGGTTGATAACTGAAATACATGGGTTTACAAAAAAATAATGCAACTTTTCTCGATATCTGGTTGAAGTCAGCAGAATTTTCAGATTTTAACTTCTGAACCTATTTAAACCGACATTTTTACGTTATAGATTATAGCAAGTTCACACCCCTGTCAGGTCCACCACAATTGGGTGGGTCTGTTAAATATCCCGACCGAATATGAAGTGTAGTTATAACCATCTATCGCTCGGCAGAGACACACGCAAACAGCCATGATGAAATATTAGTTGTGTCGACCGGAATCAGTCGGGTGACACAACTGCCAACTGGTAGTTGCTGACAAACTGCAAATGGAGATTGGAATAAATTCGATTGTTCACAACCAGTCTGAATTCTCTGTGTATAGAATATTTTGCAAACATTTTATTCCTGTTAGAATAATTGTGTTCAAAATTTTATTTATATAAGAAAATTTTTGTCAAAATTATTTATTCCTTATAGAAAATTTTGTGCAATAACAATTTTACTTATTAGATAATGTTACTGTCAACATTTTACTTCTATAGAGAATTTTGGCAATATTTTATTTCTGCGGAAAATTTTTCCAAAACTTTTATTGCTGCTAGAAATTTTGTCATGATTTTATTTATATGGAAAATTTGTCAAACATTTTATTTTGTATAGAAAATTTTGTTAAAATTTTATTCTATAGGCACACCCATCAAAATTTGTCAAATGTTATTTCTATTAGAAAATTTTGTCAACATTTTATGTTCTATAGAAAATTTGTCAAAATATAGTAACTTGTATAGCAAATTTTAACAAAATTTTATTTTATAAAATATTTTGTCAAAATTTTATTTTTATAAAAAATTTGTCCAATATTTTATTTCTATAGAAAAATTTTGTCAAAATTGTTATGTTTCTATAGAAAATCTTTAATCAACAATTTTTGAATCGCCTTTGGAAAAATTGTGTCAAAATTGTATGTCTACAGAAAACTTATTTCTGTTTATATTTTAATAGAAAATTTTTTCAAATTTTTTTTCTTATAAAAAATGTTGTCAAAATTTATTTTTATAGAAAATGTTGTCAAAATTTTTGTTTTTAAGAAATTTTGTCAAATATTTATTTTTATAGAAAATGTTTGGCGAAATTCAAGTTCTAATATGACATTTTTTTTCATAATTTTATTGCTTTCGAAAGTTTTGAAAAAATTCAATTTCTATAGAAATTTTTATCAAAATTTTATTTCTGTAGAATTTTTTTTTATTCAAAATTTTATTTTTTTTAGATTTTTGTTTTTAGTTTTATTTCTATTGAAAGTAAAAAAAAAATATATTTCTAGCCGTATTATGGAATGTGTGTTCTGTACATATCTCTAATACAACTTTTCTTAAATGCAATTCACAGATTCCAATAAATGAACCCCAGCATTTAAAGTACACTTCCAATATAGTTCAAGAGATTAATAATTCATTTTGCCATATTTTATATCATTAAAATGAACTTCCTTTTGACCACGAATAATAGTACCTATCTCAGGTGATAACTTCAAACCGTTTCGATAGCCTGGGAAATTGCAAACAAAAACTATCCATCTCATAATCACTGAATTAAATCCATTTTTGCATAGTTGCACAAATGATAGCACTGAATACCTGGGAGATGGTCAATCGATTTCCAAGAGAAGTGCATACAGACCAAACTGAAAATGAAAGATCTTTGCCGTCGTCACCACGAAGGAAAGGAAAATTGTTTTTCTGGACTGACAGTAGTGACTGTGGTCAGTGAGCTCACCATGGCGAGAACACAAAGTTTGTCGCTGTTCGTAAACTTTAATCTGACAGACGTACTAACTATGAATGCAAAAGAGGAACAAAA
>PGFW01003581.1:26790-37331 GCA_003123925.1 Haematobia irritans
ATAAGAAATTAAAAAGTCTTAGTTTAGGGGACATTTTTTGTGTTCAATAATCCTCTGGCTTTTTAGTACAATTACGCCCAGATGTTCGCTTGGTATAAGCTAGTTTTTCGAAGTTATCCGTGCTTAGCGGCTTAAATTTAGTTTAACGATATATCTGTTGGGCGGTTTATTTCCTTCCGCTAGTAAGATAAAAACGTCTTAGTTTGGCAGGGAAACATCTTTGTTGTTGGCTTAATGAATAACCCACTATTAAAATCAACAAGTGTTTTTATATTTTTGTGATTTATATTATCAGATGTCGCTCTATAACAAAGAGTTCAATTCTCGGCCTTTCAACTCAATTTATTTTAGCATAGTAGACTGTCGTTTTTACGGCATAAAATCGTTTGTACTTTGGGGGACTATGTGTTTCATTCTTCGCTTTGATTATCATAGAACCTATCAGTTTCTCATCAAGAATCTCTTGAAGAGTTTACTTCTGATTTCTAGTTTAAATGCCAGAATGATAATCCCAAAAAATCAAATTTTTAATTAACAATGTTCCAGCTGTAGGCCTTCTTGATGAAAAGGACCTTGTTGGACTTTTATGGATGAGTATCTTCACCCTATGCGCACTAGTTAGTTGTCTATATGTAGGAAAAAGTTGTGAATATTATTTTTGGCTTGTTCCGAAGTACCATCTGAATAAATATGATTTTTTAAAATTAATGTTAATTGCACATTACCAAAACGCAATGATCATTATCGATGATATCATCATAGAATCGTAAATTCAATTTTAATCATAGTGAATAACCACAGAAAATACAAATAATTTACAAGTGCCCTAGCCTTATGTCGAATATTGACGCAATATGGGACAGACATAACTCAAATTCATGTATTCCACAACACTGATACGATGTCGGTAGAAGGTAGCACCGCAAAAACAACATTAGCTACGTCGCTCAAATTATTCAAATCAGATAAAAAGGTGTGAGTGAAACTCGTAACAGACATAAATAACTTATTTAATAAAGAGGCTGAAGTTGCAACTTAAAATGATTAATCCTCAATTAAGAAATTTACTTGAGTTTTGGCTATAATATCAATTGAATCAATTATAAAATTAAACCTGTTTCCAAAAGGATCAATATTTTAAAGCAAAAAATGTTTTATACTCTAATTAAATCTCTGATTGGAAACTATCAATTTTCCAGTGTCTTTGAAGAAATCTAAAGTTGAAAAAAATAATATTTTGTTTTAGGTTCGCGGTAGGTGTTGAAGAATGGATGTCCTCAAAGTTGCCCCGTCTCATCTTCGGCTGCACACGCCTAAAAGCCAGTATTTGGCAGGCTGTTGGGCGTTCCAATTCTTTCCATCGGTCAGCCTTTTTAATCGCTAGAACTGCTGATTATCCTCTAACGAAATTTCCTAATGAAGTTTCCAATTTGACAGTGTCCAGAATATTATTGTTTTTTGGGTAGGTTGAAAAGAAGGATTCTCATGACGGCGATGTACACAATAAGCTAGTAATTCAGCTTGTTGGGCGTTCCGCAACTTCTTTCCAGTTCGTACCCTTCTTTTTAATTTAAGGTAGAGTTTTGTGTGCCCTCAGCCGGAATTTCCTAATTTGTTTTCAGTCCCTTTGTTTCGCAAGCTTGGGCAAATGGGTCCGCGGCATACCTTTCAACAAGAATATGGTTAACTCTTTGCCTAAGTAAAAGACAGTGCAGTGATCAAAGGTCATTGTCGCAAGTCTCATCATTCTCAAATAACGTGTGTGGTCCGTATCATGGAGTCATTCCTTCCATGTCGGGTGTACAGAATGTGCTCTCAATTCAAGGTGCCCGGTCATTATTTCCCGACGTTCCCCTCCTGAGTGTCGTCTACTTCCTTTGAGTAGTACTCCAAGTTATTTTGGTCACCCGATAATATTTTCATCGCGCCTTCCGGTCCCCTTTTGCTATCAGTCGATATCACTCTATGTGTTCTCCTGTGACCATTCATGAAGTTCATTTCACCGCCGTTTGCCTCTATTGACGTTTGCGTTCTCTACAGTTCACCTTCCCTATGAATCCTAGGCTCTTATCGCCAGTTCTTTGTCTTACGAATTCCGGCATATTCTCGGCATCAATAATATCAATGGTGGATCTCTCGGTATTAAGAGTATTTTTGATCAATGCTTCTTGCAATTCATACGCGTTCGCACATGCGTAATGTCTGCTATTGGCCTTCAATGCCGTCCGCAATCTTGTCATGTTTTGTGGCCGTCGTGTTATTTGTCTGAATCATGTTAGCACCATTCACTTATGCAACACACTTCTGCCTGCGGGATTTCTGTGGTTCAGATAGGATTCGCTGTCTGGGTCCGTCCACATATAAACGGCCCAGTTCCGTTCTCTCACCCATCTTCGATCCATCGGTGTACCAGTCTACATATACGTCCATTTCCGTTCTCTCCCATATTCGATCTTTTGGTGTAGCAGTTATTCCTTCTGGTTTCAGTTCTGGGGTCCTATTCTCCTATGACCATCGAGTATTATCGAGTTAATCATGCTTTTCTGTTCCAATACCGTTTGCGATCGAACCATAAAGTCTGCTATTGCCTTCATTGCCCTCCGGCGATCTGTGACAATGTTCAGAGTTTGTGGCCTCCGAACCATTTAACAACTTCCGCTATGGGACACACTTCTGCCTGAAGGACTGGGCTGTAATCCGTTAATCGGAATGGGATCTCGCTGTCTGGGCAATCTACACATGCGCTCAGTTCCGTTCTCTCACTCATCCTCGATTAATCGGTGTAGCAGTCCAGAATAGGATTTCTCTGTCTGGGTCCTCCACATATACGCCCAGTCCGTTCTCTTACCCATCTTCGATCCATCGGTGTAGCAGTCCACATATACGTACAGTCCCGTCCCCATCTTCGATCTTTTGGTGTAGGAGTTATTTCCTTCTGGTTCCAGTTCTGGGATCATATGACCTATGACCATCGAGTATTATGGAGATAATCATAATTTTCTGTTCCAATACCGTTTGCGATCGAACCGTAAAGTCTGCTATTGCCTTCATTGCCCTCCGGCGATCTGTGACTATGTTCACAGTTTGTGGCCTCGTGTTATTTCCGAACTGCAGGATTGGCTGTAATACGTAAACGGTAATCGAATTGGGATTTCGGTATCTGGGCCCTCCACATATGCGCCCAGTCACGTTCTCTTAATCATTCTTTAGCCATCGGTGTAGCGCTTATTTCACTATAGAGTCTTCTGCGGTCCCATTCTCCCATGGCCATCGAGTATTCGTTCAATGCCATTTGCGATTGAACTATAATGTCTGCTATTGCTCTCCGGTAATCTGTGAAAATGTTCACATTTTGTGGGCTCAAAATTTTTCCGATTTTTTTTGGCACGCACTTCTGCCTGTAGGATTGGGTTGTAATCCGGTAATCGAAATGGGATCTCGGTCTGTGGGCCCTCCATATGTCATCGTCTCACCCATCTTCGATCGTTGTAGAAGTTATTTTCCTTTGGTATCTGTTCTGTGGTCCCATAACCATTTTACTGGCGTCGTCAGAATGTCACACTAGGCAGCTATGGCCACCACAGGTATATGATCACAGATTGTTGCGGAATCCGACATTACACCCACCGTCTCCACTATTTTACTTTAAAGGTTCGTCATATTTCGTGTTTCCGTCTATTTCGTCTCAAAAACTTCAATCTCATCGCAGCCATAGCGACTTCGCTTTTGATCTGAATCTCTATGGGTCTTAAACCCATTATCGTCTCTGATTTGTTTTTATAACTGAATAAGAATATTTTTGTTTCTGTGTATCCACACTCATCTCTATTTAATATGGACACTTACATGGGAGATTTCATTAAACTACAAATAAGCAAACAAGCATTCGAAATCCATTCATTGCGATTTGCTTCTCTGATGCATAGTTATTACCTTAATGCTATCTACCCATAGGGAGAGAAAGAGCGAGAGAGAGAAAAGAAACGGAAGACTCAACATGAGTTTTTCCCCTCTATTATAGCTGACCATAATCAGGTACAAATATGGATGATTACCAAAATGTACATGATTCGTGTCTTGTATTGAGTCTATGACTCCCTTGTTACCTTTACCTCAATAACGTTCTCGGTCTCTCCTCTTAGCTACTTCAACTATGTTTGAATTTCAAATCAGGAAACCACAAAAGAGTTTCTCGATACTTTTGGGGTTTGAGATACATGTGTGTATGGAGGAACAAGAATCATAGAGGGTCCTTTGTCCTATATGGAGGGGGGTTATCACTCCATCCCCTTTTTCGGTTTGGTTAGTATTGCGAATTATATTGGTTTGTTGCGAAAACTTTACCACTTTAGATGTCCCAGGTGATTCTCGCCCCCACACACACACACATATAGGTGTGTATGTGTTCATGTTTTGTATTCCTGGACAAGTTGTATGCATATTCGGTTAGCAGCATATCTAATTTCTGACCACTTTTATGAACGTACTTGAATAAACCACCATTACCACCAGTATTTCCTTTGGCCTAACGACATCAACGACTACGACTATAAGGACAATTTTACTTATGCAGCCAGGACAACAACAATAACACCAACAAGTAGTGTTTACATATACAACCACAGCGCACATCATCCGTAATGTCAGAAATCCTCTTCTCCTAAAGTAAACTCAGCTTCCTACTATTGATCGGTAATTATTAATGAGTGTTTTTGCAAAACCCTAACGCGTACGATATGAATTGCAATAGTTGTCACAGCGGGCAGGGGGCGGGAGGGAAGATATGTGTATTAGAACTTAGGACTCCGGTTAGTTTTGTATTAGAGAGCCTCACCATTAATCTAATGATGGGTGGTTAACTACACTCAAAAAAAGATTCAAAGATTTTGATCGCCTTCCCCAAGTGATTCCCATTACTAAGTTCCAAATTAGTTCGTTTAAGGGATACCAAGTATGTGAGCATCCTCGAACATAAAGACGGATACTTGCATATTACCTTAGAGAAGCAGAGTAAAAAGATCACTCCCTTTGTAGTAGCCGGCCGTGAACTTTATGAATGGAAAATACTGCCGTTTGGAGTTCATTGCTTGCCCGGTACCTTCCTACGAGCGCTAGAGAAAGTCATTGGGCCGTAAATTTAGCCGTATGCTTTTGCTTATCTTGATGATATCATTGTAATTCGCAGGACTTTGAACAACCAGAGAGAATCCGTCCGTCGGGTGGGACGAATCTGCATGCCGCCTGAAAGACTTGAAAAGGACCCAAATTAAGACTGGCATGCGGGGAGCCTGGCGAACCCGCCGAAACCACCATTGAGGTCAGTACTGCCTGATGTGGAAGCGGTGGCAAAGGAGACTCGCATGTTATAGCCGGATTGATGAGGTGACATATGTGGATGGACAATATCATACTGTGATGCGGCAAGCCAGCGGCATGCAGCCCGCAAAATCCAGGATGTCCCAGCCAGCGGGACTAAAGGCCAAAAGCAGCCTGCTGCAAATGTGAGGCATATTTGCATGCGACATTGAGGTGAGACCCGGTATACCCAAACCTGGCAGACCCATTGCCCCATGGGGACTTTGTCTTTGGTTAGCGGCAGCATGATAAGGAGATATCCCCGAAAGTCCATTGAGGACGGCCGGGTGAGCTCTCAGGCCCAAATTCCCCAAATGGGGAATCATTGAGCCCAATAGATTTAACGACTTAAGGGGTTATATAGGGGATTTGCATAGTGATGTGAAGCAGAGAGCAATTGGTTGTCTCTCTCTTTCACGTTGCTTCTCTCTCCTTTTCACGTAGATTCCCTTCTCGCGAGCCTCTTTTTCCTTTTGTTCCTTTTCTCTTTTTCCTTTTCCCGTTGGTTCCCTTTCTCTTTGCTCCTTTTCACGTTGCTCACGTTCCTTCTGCTCCGCAGTTCACGTTCTTTTTCACGCTGTAACTCACAGCGCTCCCGTTCATTCCTCGCGAGGCCAAAGCCTTAGCGCGATGCTCTTCTCAAGTTTAATGCGCTATGCAAACTAGGCCCCAGGCCCAAAGCTGCTCCCGGTATCATAGAATACAAGTGAGAAGCATATGGTGAGGCCATGGGTGGATATAAGGCGGCATGCGGGATGTGAAGGATGGGCCCGCGCAGCCCGAAGCAATTGGAAACGCTGGTCCAAATACATTTGTTCGCTATAAGGGCAGACTGGCAGATTCAAGAAGGCACCTACAACGGACAAAACTTAGAATGTATATGCTATAAATGTGTGTGTTGGGAATCTTTACCTGGAGGCATTCCTGGTATGCCTGCAAAGTGCGAGATATGCTTTCCAAAGGAAAAGCTCCGGCCGGATGTATAAGTCTTTCATCGGATCGATAGGGCTGAAAGCCACTACGAGCCAAAGGAGTTCAGGTTGTAAGCTTGAACTGGGCTGGGAATTGAAGGCGAGCTATTTTCTTCAGCTGGTTGTGGTGAGGGTGCCGATCGCTTTTCGGCCGACCGAAGAACGTTCATCATTGTTTGGAGTTCGGCGTTAGCGATGATGATGCTATGCGTTCGCGTAGCTAAAGACGGTCGTTGTTGGCATTACTGTTGGCAACTCAACGGAGATGAGGTATTAGAGAGGCCCCGGCACTTGGGGCCCAATACTGCTGAGCTCCACATTGCGATCATTTCGATCACGCGAGGAGACCTCCTCCTCCTCTTTGATATCGGCCTGTTTGGCAAGATTACGCAAAGCAGAGGCAAATGGCCCTCGAGCCTGGGCCGCCGATTTGATTTCAAAGCTCCTGGGTACTCCGGCCAATTGTTGTTGAACTTGTACCGCAGCGCGGCAGCAGCCACGGCTTGTTGGTGGGCTTGATGCTGTTGCTGGACCAACGAAGGTGAATGAGCCCCCAAATGATTGGCGGTAAATTGATGGTTAATTATTCCTGGGAGGAGGTCCCCCCACCGGGATTTGTCGATCCAGGCGGCGGTGGCAATATTTGATGAATTGCTAACCGTAACGCCACCACCCACACCCTCCAGCACTGTGGGAGGTGGAAGGTGATTGCAAATGATGTGGTGAGGGTACGGCTGGTGCTGGACTGTGGCTGGTCTCTTTGGCCGTCTTGGGTGGCACTGTAAGTAAGAAACGAAGAAAAAAGAGAGGGGGTGGTCAGAAAATTAGGAATTAAATGTCGGTTTAACTTAAGGATCTTATGACAATGACTAAGGTGGTTTGTAATTTTCGTCTCCCCTATGTAGTAATAAAATCGTGTTGTTGTTGCGCTTGACGACAGTGTCTTAGCTTAAACGCACTTGCCCTTAACCACTGGCCAACTCAGTTTATACAAAAAAAAAAACACAGATATAGCTTAAATAATCCTTTTTTGCTGTTAAGTTGTAGTACGTGTGTAAGGCTATATGTGAACAAAAAGGCTTTGCTTTGAAACTCTTATGCGCCCAACACAGTGGGTGCGGTGGCTAGTATATAAGTGTTTGGGTCTATAGCAATAAATGTGGGAAGTCTTACAATAACGACTTACGACTATTTAGGGTCAATTTTGATGGTGGCTAACAGCACATGATAAACGCCTTTGGAGTAACATAAGAGCGGTTCATATCATATGGGTAGGTTAGGTTAGATGGCAGCCCGATGTATTCAGCTCACTTAGACTATTCAGTCCATGTGATACCACATTGGTGAACTTCTCTCTTATCACTTGAGTGCTGCCGATTCCATGTTAAGCCAATGATAAGGGGACCTCCTTTTTATAGCGAGTCGAACGGCGTTCCACATCACTGAAACACACTTGAGAGAAGCTTTGAAACCCTCAGAAATGTCACCAGCTTTACTGAGGGTGGGATAATCCACGTGTTCAGTCGTAGCAGGAATCGAACCCACGACCTTGTGTATGCAAGGAGGGCATGCTAACCATTGCACACACGGTGGCTAATGTTTTGGTGCCGGTGTCGCTGATTATTTATGGTGTCATATAAACAGCTGATCGCATACTCAAAAAAAAGCACTAACTTCTAGTTCGATATTAATCGAGGGATGGGGAAAACGACGATAAGGCTGTTAAGAGTTACATTGGTAAACTTATCTCTTACCATTGAGGGATATTCCTTGTCATAACCTAAGTCTAAAAGGGCTTGTATTTTATTAGCGAAACCAATCACAGAACCTTTGAAGTTGGCTGTTATTCTTTTTATAGCTCAGTCCTCAAAGGGCTTGTATTTAAATTTCGAAAATAATCGGAGAACTTTAAAACTCTCAAATTTTTTCTGGGGATTATATAAGCAACGCCGGTGGGAAGGTTTTATAAGCCCGCTTATAGCACACCAAATGTCAATAATTCCAATTACGGGCTCGAGTTCAACCATACTTAAACCCATCCAAGCAAACAACCAACATTTCTGGGTATTTCAGTCCTATAACTAAACTAATTTCCAACCGATCACTTTTTGATATGAGAAAAGCTATCATTTGTTCGTGGCAAAGGATACATTCTTCAGTAAAAGAACGATATCAAGATGTTTCAATACGAGTGAGGAGCTAATGAAGAGGAGCTATCCTTCTAAAAACTCATGAGAAACATGATAATGAGATCCTCCTTACGTAGACAGTAGGCTCACAAGGCACGCTCGGTGTGACGTTGCATTTTCACGTTATTTCGTTGTGTCCCTGCTGAGAAACTCGAAGAAGGTCTATTGATCTGTTGCCTCGCATTTTTCCCATTTTTTACCCTTCTTTATTAACGCGGTCAATGGATGTACCAGTATAACAAAGTCGTGCACGTCTGTACATGAGGCAAATCCTAGAAAACGGCGCTGCTCCTACAGATTATTTGGAGCAATAAGGCCATGGATGACTCATATTTTGTCGGGGTCCGTGTGGATGCCTTCTCTTACTTACGACGTGTTGTGTCCCTTGGTCCCTGCTGAAAAAAAAAAACTCGAAGACGGTCTGTTGATCTTCCTCCATTCTCTCTGTTTACCCTTCCTTAAAACTCGGTCAATGGACGGCCAGTATCGCAAAAGCGGGCCTGTCTGTACCATGAGACAACTCCTAGAAAAGGCCTGCTCTTGCAGGTTGTTTGGCGCAATAGGTCCCTGACTGGCTGACATCTTGTGGATGCCTAACCTACTTACGACGTGTACCAAAAACATAGTCTTACAATTGAACAACTCGCACTTCCTCTGGCCGTCGAAAGTCCTTCCAATTATCATGATATCACCAAGATAAGCAAAAGCATGTGGTTAAATATCCAGGCCAATAACGATGTCTGAAACTAGCCTCAGATTGTACAATATTCCAAAGTCGGGCACGCTCTGTATCATGGGACAACTCGTAGAAAACGTCACAGCTCTCGCAGGTTGTGTGGCCGCAATAAGACCATGAATGATTCATATAAGAGACAGGTCAGGGACCGTGTGGATGCCTTCCCTACTTACGATGTGTCCCAAAAACTTGGCCTCACGTTTGCAGAATTCACACTTCTCCGGGTTGATTCGCACACAGCAAAATACTTCCCTCATGTTGTCCAGGTGCTCGCCCAAAGTCCTGCCAATTACAGAGAGAAGTACACGGCTATATTTCCAGCCTAAAGACGCTGTCTAGCGCTTGCTGGAAAGTCGCAGACGACGGAAGACATCCCAGAGGTTGTGCAGTTGCGTCCAAAGTCATGTTAATTAGGTAAACGCATACGGCTTAAAGACGCTGTCTAGCGCTCGCTGGAAGATCGCAGGCACGCAATGGACTCCAAAAGGAGTCGCCATTCATAAAGCCCACGACGCGCACTGTAAAGCAGTGATCTTTTTACTGTCCTCCTCTAAGGGAATTGCCAGTATCCATCTTTAAGTTCGAGGTTGCTCACATACTTGACCTCTCATAAACGATGCTATAAAAATGTGCAATGGTTAGCATGTTCGCTCTTGCATAGAAAAGGTGGTGTTCCGAGTGTTTCAAAGCGTCCTGGCCCTGAATGGCTGATATCTTGTCGTGGTCCATGTGGATGCCTTCCCTATCTACAATGTGTCCCAAAAACTTAGTCTCACGTTTGAAGAATTCACACTTCCACGGGTTGATTCACAGATTGGCGGCTCCTAGACAGAGGAAGACTTCCCTCTGATTGTTCTGTTGGATACGGCTCAATATGCGGCCAATGACGCTGTCTAGCTCTCGCTGGAAGGTCATAGGCAGGCAATGGTCTCCAAACGGCAGTATTCGCCAGTCACAAGTCTACACGAGGCCACTCTAAAGGCAGTGAACTTTATACTCTCCTGCTCAAATGGAATTTGCCAGTATTCATCTATAATGTCACATAATGGGTCTCGCTTAACACGATCAAATGTGGAACTTAGTAATGGGGTTACTGTGGTGAATGGTTAGCACGCTCGTCTTAAATAGAAATGGGCTCTCAGTAATATTGGTGCCATTTTTGTGTGTTTCAAAGCTTTCTAGGCCTGAATGGGTGATATCATCGGTCCGTGTACATGCCTTCCCTACTTACGACGTGTCCCAAAAACTTGGCCTCACGTTTGCAGAATTCACACTTCTCCGGGTTGATTC
>PGFW01003582.1:26193-40962 GCA_003123925.1 Haematobia irritans
TAGCATAGCTTGCGGCGCCCACGAACCGAATAAACAAAGTTTATTTAACAGAAACAAACATTTAGTTTGACCCCGTGGAGCAGTTGTTCCGACTTGCATGCCAAGGGTCGTGGGTTCGATCCTTGCTTCGACAAAGTTTTTTTTTTACATATATTCCAGTTCAACATTACATTGTAGTACATTAAAAACCTCTAAAAAAAAAAAAAAAAAAAAAAAAAAAAAAAAAAAAAAAAAAAAAAAAACAAAAGAAAAACATTTTCGGTACACGTTTTCCAAACGTTTTTTTCTTTGCGTGTAATCGGTACCGACCCATTAATCGGTTTGTTATCGGTGAAATTAACATGGAGTTGTCATATAGCGTAAAATAACCCCCACATAGATACACCTAAAAAATAGCTCCTCTAACATATGTAATAAACATATGTTATTTTGCAAGAAGCATATATATCTTTAGAAATTGGCAAAACAGTATGATGTTTGTTTTGTGTGAACATATAATATGTTTGAAACAACTTTAACCCAAAAAATAAAAATAAGCCGAAGCACTTTCTTCAAAAAAATGGTGTTCTTACTGAAATTATAAATTATTTCTTTGCAAGTATAAACATTAATAAGTTTCCATCGAATCCTATACTTTTTTAACGATAACGATACATTATCTTTAAATCCTAGACAATATTTTTGCAACCTACACATAAATTTATTTTGGAGTGAAATATTTTTTTTTATCGTAATTAGAAAACAAAAATTAATATGAATTTTTGTCCGTCGACTCCTCTTGGTCTCCCTATTGATGACAATGTGATAAAAACACCCACATAAAATGAGAATAAACAATCAAATGCATCAATATTACTGTAACCTCTAAAAAGAGTAGAATGCCATTTTGTTATTTTTTATGACGACCACCTTGAAAATGTTATGTATTTGTTACAGTTTAAATTTTTTTACTTTGCTTTGTCTGCATATTTTGACTTTGAACAAGCCTTCATAGAGATTTTGACCAAGGCAAAGAAAGAATACTTATAGCAAATTCAGCTAATAAAATGAAAGGATTATGGCATGAGGAATCCTTTACCACCTCTCAATAAAATGCTACAAACAATGTCATCATTATTAATCCATTTTGCAAAATTTATGTTATCATATTGACATTTGAGTTCGTCAATATTTGATAACCAAAAATGTTCTAAAACATCAGAAATGTTTTTTTTTATTAGTACATCGAATGTTGTTAACCGAAAATATTTCGACTTCTCAAATACTTTAATCTTATCAGGGAGCCTGAAATATTTTAGCATTAATACTGCATTTGCAGTATGTGCAAAATGCCTTTGTTTCGTCTGAGACATCCTTGAAATTCTGAGGCATCCTTTAATTTCTTCCAAAAATCTTTAATATTTTGTTTCTTGTTTGTAAACTATTTCCAGAGACATTTTCACTGACTACACGACTGTTGTTACGTTTTTTGTTTTACAATCGACTTACAAAATCCATTATTTTACAATCGACTTACAAAATCCATAATCGTTTAGCTTTTGATAAGCTCAACTCAGTATTGCTGCCATATTTTAAAAATAGCAAAATTGAAATGAAAAATTGATAGATTTCTAGTTAATGTAGCAACTGAACATAAAAAGATAGCTAAATCTAGCTATAAAATAGCTAAGTTGGCATCACTGCTCATAGCCAAATCGAATTCACTCATATAAGCACAGTTTTCCGCAACACATACAAGCAGCTTTACAGCAACCACCAATTGCTCTCATTTAATTCTCTTGCTGTGATTTGTTGATATCTTTCGTTCACTCTCTCGGTTTCAATCTCTATCTGCGTTGCCACAACAAAATTTTATTTTTGACCAAATTTTTTCCAAAATCGGACCAAAATTCCCCCCAGCGGACCATTTTTCTAAATTAAATTAATATTAATTAAAAAGTTAAAATTTTTTGTCAAATTTTTATTTATATTCATTTTTTTTCTTCTTATATTTATAGAAAATTTTGTCAAAATTTTATTTCTATAGAAAATTTGGCAAAATTTTATTTCTATAGAAATTTTTGTCAAACTTTTATTTCTATAGAAAATTTTGTCTAAATTTAATTTCTGTAGAAATTTTTTAAAAATTGTATTTCTAACATATAGGAAAAAATACCGATTTGACGAAAATGGACCAAAATTCCATTTGGTCTGACCATCGGACCAAATTATAATTTTTTGGACCAATTTTGGTCCGATTCGACCAAAATGGCAACCCTGATGTCTATACTCTCTGTCTCTCGTTCTCTGAATAAGATATCGCAATATTTATTATATTTATGAAATATTGATGTCCCAAACATAAAATATTCTAACATATGTGTCCCAAACATTTTGTGCAAATTTAAGGTCATAATATGTTTGCACTTAAAAATATTGTTTTTCATATTGTTTTTCTCTATCCGTGTATCTACGAGTTCCTTTCAACTCATCAATTAAATAGTTCAAATAGACATGTTAGAGAGGCAATTATCCATTATATGAAATTTAAATTAGTTTAGAATAAAATATAAGGAAGTAATTTTTAAATAAAAAGCGGTAACATAAAAAAATAATGTTAAGGCATAAGATATATCAAACTATTTATTTGATATCTCAAAATATCTCTTTTTTTATTAGGTGTATATCTTCTCTTAGGTAATGGACGGCAGTGCCAGATGTTGATGTTACAGTGATTGAATCTGATTAAAAAATAAGTGTTATTAATTAAAAAATGCTGTGTTATAAATTTTCTGTTGTACAATTGTAACGGGATCTTGTCCACTTTTCTCTTTTTATTCAACTAATACGCATTTTGATAGGTCAAACGATTGGTACAAAATGAACAAATGTAGGGAAAAATAATATGAACTGTCCCTGTTATAGATGCATAAAGGTGTTATTTAGCCCTATAATAGACACATTTTAACCAGTTAAGCGATAGGTTCATTGTTCTAACGACAAATACATGAAGTGGCTACTAGCCAGTATAAACTTCCAACTGCTTTGAAAAACTGGTCGATTGGCCTCCAAAACACTGACGGGTATATTACATCTAAAAAACACCAGTAGTATATGGTATATCGTTTTTCTTCTAGTGGGTCTTATTAATTATGTGATCATAGATACAATTATACACAATTGTTCGTCCTACAACGATATAATCGGACATTTATTTAGTGAAAAAAGAGCGAAAAACTAAAAATAACAGCAATATCTCAAAACAGTTTCCATAAAATATAAAACTTTATACTCCCATTTTCGGATATTCATATATCAAAATAAGAAAAGAACCTCTCATCAAAATGTACATGAAAAAAAATATTATTTGTAAACTAGTGTTATGAATAATATTTGAACAAACACGCTAACGCAAATACCGCGCAAGATAGGCACAATGTCCATGGGATAAACGAGTACCTGTTAATTCTAAATATAAACCATCCAACGCGATTGTATGGCAATCGCAATAACCTTAATATCACCTTAATCGTGAAAAGAAGCGTTTCCAGAATTGTTTCACACAAAAAGGGGGGAGTTGTTATATAAAAATATCCAGACACAAATGTTTATCATGTAGGCGTTAGGTTAAGGTTAAGCTGCAGCCCGATTAAGATCCGCCAGTAATGCGAAAAAGCTATATTGCCCTCCTAAAAGTGTCTTGCATTTACGATTCACAAAGCAGGACACCACACAAGAGGTGTTTAATTGATTTCTTTTTGCCTCCGCATCATGAAAATTAAAACAGTCATCACAATAGTCATGTATAAACTTGCGCTAAATAAATTATGCGCAAAATCCTATCAAGGTGCATGCGACCCGTTCATAGCAATATCAACAGGAGTGATATCTGACTCTCCGAGAACATTAGCATATGTAGTGTGCGGTTTAAGTTGAAATGGGGCCATACATTTGGCTTGGTGTCGTTACAACTCCTTGCAATTCTCGCATCGATAAAATTTTGCATCAGTAACAGCCTTCTCACGCGAGCATGAGCTTAGCAAAGGTTAGTAGGGCATACCAGACAAAAATTCTAGTTCCCCTGGAAATATTAAATGCGCATAGTCCCTACGCCTTTGCCACTCATACCAACTCCCAAAGGCAACACTACTATCTGTTTTACCCGTGGTCATGATCACATAAAAAACACTTAACAAAATCCAACTTTACTCTACACTGAAAAAATTTGTCGCTGAGGTCAAAGACTTCATGGTCTTTAAAACGACTAATGCAAAATTTTAGCTTACATGTCAGACGTATTTCTCTAATATAAAGTTTTTTCCTTGTTCCAAGATCGATAAAAATTCTTCAATAAATGTGGCTAATTAATTACTTGGAAAAAAATTTTTTTTCTGGAAAGAACAAATTCTTTTTGGAAGTTAAATAAAAATCAGTAGATAACATCATTGTACCAACTTTTCCTATTCGGGTTTAATCTCTGTCTAAAAGTTTCGGTATTCTTGTAGTGAAAGGTATTTTTCTATGTATAATAAACAAATGTATACAATAATAAGAGCAACAAACCAATATAATTCATGTATAATTTTCAAATCAAATAATTAATTATAACATATGGCTATAAAGTACAAATAAAGAATATAAAAAATCTGCAGTCGTTGTCGGTATCGTATACGATCTTGTCGGCGATTGACTAAATAATCGGTAAAATTGTTATCGATTCTCATAGAACTTCAGCAGTAATCTGATTATCCTTTCCGGATATTAACTTAAAGTCACAATATATGGGATATGTCCGACATCGACACTTGTCGCCGAAATAAACTGATAGTCGTAAAAGCGCATAAGAACAAGGGTTTACCTTCCCCTCATTTTTCAAAATCATTGCCAGAATGTGTTCCAAATTTTGTTGAGAAATCCCACTTTTATAGGGTCTAAAATATTTTTTTTACCCGCCAAAATGCCCACCAAAAATAATGTTTACCCCTAAAAATCCCTAAAACGTGTAAAAAACCCCTAAATTTGGGGAATACCCCCCAAACCTGGCAAACACCTGATTTAAACGCAATTCTTAACAATTATATTAGATCGTATAATGCAAATGTTAAGCTCCTGTTTTGGTTTTCGTTGTATTCTCCAAGCATTACTCAGAAGAAAAAATCGGTGCGTGTTATATATCTTTTGTTTTTATACACGCACTCACAAACACAAACACTTAGGCCAAATTTTGCATAATGTAAATGAATAATCTTTGACGTAAGCTACTTATTTTATAATTTCCTCACATCGAATCCATACTTACTTTACTATTTCAAATGATATTAACAATTTTATTAAAACTAAATTTGCTACAATGCAAAATAGTTCCAATATGTACATATTTTGTTCGACAATAAATTTTTTTAATAATAAAAAAAATAAACAAAAATCATTTTGTTTAACAACAATGAAGAAAGAATATAAAAATCAAAGACGACTTCATGATGTTGAATGAATTAACTAATTTAAGGCATAAATCAAAACCTTACGAAATGTGAAATTCACCAGATTTCAAAGACATTTTAGTGGGCCAAATTTTTATGAATATTTTAGTGTAATCGCTGATTGAAAAATATTAAATATAAGTTAATATTATATTGATTTAATTGTAGCATAAATTGATTCTTTAAAGCAATCCACGTTTAGCTTAGAAACAAAAAGTAAACACTAAAAAAGAACAATGAACCCACCAGGAAGTGGAAGAACATTGTTTAATTTACTAAAAAAATAGATTAAATTTTGAAAATTGTAAACACAGTTATTATGAACGATTTGGTCAATGTCCCCACTCCGATTTCACAAAAATAAGTAATAATTTTCAAACAAATTCAAGAAATTTTTTTTTAAAAAAAATATTACTTTTCACCTATAAAAAATTAAAATTGCAAATATTCTTTACTTGCCATAGGAAGTTTCCAAGAAGGTTGGCGTTATTGTAAAATTACACAAAATTTAAGAAATTTTAAATATTTTGTGTTCAATTTGGTATAATTTTTTTCCTACGTTTTAAGTAATTTAAAAAAATTAAAGTGATTGAAAACTTCTAAAAAAGTCAATCTAATCCAATGAACTAAATTAGAATTAAATCGCTTATTATGTGAAACATAAGTTCACAGTTTTTTACAGCCGAAATTCCGGCCAGGCCGGCGTCTTATTTTCCCATGACAATATTTTTGCTCTGGAATTTGTAAAAGTCATTACTAACATCACGCTACACGGTTGCAACACATGTCAAAAATAACTAACTAAACTTGAAGTTTGAACTTTACCACTAATCTACCAAATTAAAAAATTCTTTATTTGAGTTTTTGATCAAATTTTTTGTTTTAGTAAAGAAAAATTTTGTATTTTTTTCGAAGGAAAATGAACGACACCCCATCAGCGACAATATTTTTTTTCATTGTTTTAAACAACTCGAAATATTAAAATTTGATATTGAATTTATAGAAAATGCTCTCGAGAAAAAATTTTTCCTCAAAATTTTATTCTATAGAAAATTAGTTTTCAACATTTTATTTTATAATTTGATGTACCTCTTATTGATCAAAAACATCAGAATTCTACCATCTACCAAACTAAGCCATTCGGTAAATTCTATCAAACTGGTGCAATCTTTGATTCACTGACCAAATTTCAACTGGATCGGATGAAACATATGCCCTCCGAAACCTCCGGAAATCAAATCTGGGATCGTTATATGAGGGAACAGACAATTATAGACTCTCCAATAACCACTGTTACATAAAAACCGAGCCCGAGAATGGCATTGGCATTTTCGTAAAATCCGAAAATTTGAGCAATCGGAACCGGCTCATCAATAAAATTTTTAGCGATATATATTTCAATGTTAGCCTGAATATATGAAACAGGCAATTGAACGTCCAAATGCATATATCTAATTATACAATTATTTTTCGAGCTTTATGGACAGATATAATAAATGAACATGGTTAATAGAGTGCCATTGAAAAGAAAAATAACGCCAGATACCAATCTATTACATACGCCATGACTGTACAATGTTTTCGGTTCGGGCGAAGAAACCCTTCCAACAGCCTTATATATGATCTGGCTGGGAGAGATAACTCAATTTTGGACCCTTGTATGCTAACTCCGTTATGGAGAAAAACATTGGAAATACCTCTTAACAAATTGAAAATCATCTTTTCTCCGCACTATAACATCATCTTTTCATATAACTTACAATCCCTTAATCTTATTTATTTTCGTTTTTGTTACATAAGTAATGCAAACAACCACGAAATTTTTTATTTTTAGAAATACTAATTGTGTTAGAATTCACCTAAGTGTGAAACAGTCCGAATCAACTGCTTATTTTTCTACATCAACTTAACAACATATACAATTAACAGAAACTGGTTTCCAGGATACAACAACAATCTAACGCGTTACCATTATCTGTTTTTCCTATTTAACGACGCTCATCGTTGCTTATTATATTCATTTAGCCTGATAAGAAACAGGCAATTGAACGTCCAATCATGTATATCTCAATTATACAATTATTTGTCGAACTTTAAAATGGACAATATAGATTAAGGGATATCATGTTAATAGAGGCCATTGAAAAGAAAACCCAGATACATCGCTCAACGTATAATCACGCCTGACTGTACATGTTTTCGGTTCGTGCGAATGAAGTCCTTCCACCAGCTCTTTTAAGATACGATCTGGCGGCGAGAGATAACTCAATTTTGGGCCTTTATGCTAACCTCCTTATGGGTAAAACATTTGGGAAATTTCCTCTTACAAATTGAAATTTTAAGCCTATTTTGCTTTATTGTCCTCCGAGATTCGAATTATGTGTAAGAGTCTATTAAAGCAAGTTGACAAAAAACCCTTACTACAAAATTTTTTTTTTTTTTATTCAATCAACGGAAATTAGTGATGCCAATTATTTTTTAAATTGAAGTTCTTCAATCAACGAGAAATTGATAGTAATCAATTAAAAAATTAATTTAGTCAATTGAGAAAAAATAATTGATACTGCATTGATTTTTGTGATTGATTTTTTGTTTTCAATTATAAAAATTTATTGATTCAATTAAATTTTTAAAATTTAATATATTTTAAAACTCAAATTAACATTTTAATTGGAAAAATTTCGTAGTGTATTTTTATTAGGAGACTTTTAACACAAACTAAAAAAACGACTGATAAATTGTGTGTCATATAATTCAGCAAAAAAAAAAAAGTTGCACACGTTCTATCAAAAATTTGAATGAAATTGTTGAAACTACATAAAAAATAAACTAAATAATATATGTATTATATCTAATTAAAGCTGAAGATTCCCGTACAATAATAAGAAAAAAATAATTTCACTTAGCAAAAAAACAAAAACCTTACTTTAACAGTAGCATTACAAATCTAGAATAAATAGACAATGCGTATCATTGCAGTAAATTAATTCTGCTTTAACTCGCTCTATTTTAATAAAATTAACCGCGGAAATTCAAAAGGCGAAAAGCAACAATAGACCGTCTTAACATGAAAACTGGTATTACACTGAAAGATCATCATTAATATTTCAATACATTTTGAACTATTAATTTTAATTACTTATGTCAAAAACCTATGTTTTAGCATCTATCTTATTCTTTAATTTTTCATAATTTATTATGGATTGAATAATTGCAAATATAATATATAATAAATAATAAATTTATTACAATTAATTGTTTCTTTGTTACAACAAATATAAGGTCAAACATATTTTCACATATTTTAGAATTTTTGGTATTAAATCGAGTATTGACAAAAAATAAAATAAACCGAAAACGCAAATTTTTCCTAAAAATTGGGTTTCGGATAAAACCGAAAAATGTTATTCTCGACAATTATAAACGAGTGGATTTGAATGTTAAGGGCATTAAAATTTTCCCTCTCCTAGAGCTTTGCGAAGTCAAACCTGGATCGGTTTAATAGAGCGATACAATAAAAGTAATCCGTTTTGGACCATTTGCAAGTACCAAACCCACTATGTATCATCAATAACAACTATTTGTACCAAAGTTTCCAAAGTCGATTATAACTTGGTTCAGGTTCGGAAGTTAGAGTTATTTTCAACAAAAGACTTATTGGTTCTGAGATGAATATTTCAATGTGTTACATAATACATGAATTGGCAAAATATCCCCATACCTTTGGTGGAATATAAAATTAATAAATAATTTAAGTATTTGAAAAAATCTTATTTTTCACTTCTTATAATTATCAAATAAGTAAACTTAAGTATACTTTATGCAAGTTGTCATGTCTTACTATCATTAGTTAGTTAAGGTCCCGTATGCGCGATACTATATCAAATTCATTTAATAGATGAAGAAAGAACACAGCAATAGCAAGAAAGAAAAACAAACTTCTCTGCTTGAAGCATCATTTTCAACTGCTGTTATTGTTAAAAGTTGCTGCACAGGAATTTTTTAGGGAAATTTCTACTTATGTGATGGCGATTTGTACACATGTTTCAACATCAATTCATTTTAAATTTTCTTTAATCAAATAGTATGACTACGCTGACGAAAGTAAACTTTATGAATAGAATGATGAAATTTCTGGAGCAAATCATTATAGAAATTGGCAGCAATATTTTCACACAAGCCCAATAAATAGGATACACGACTAATTCTTGAAAAATTTGCTGTTAATAGTTTTTCGCTACTAGTTCTAAAGTGTATAGTCAACAGTAAGGAAAATCGATGAAATTTTAAGTCAAACCACTGCCTGCAGAGTAGGAATGTTGTGTTAGTTATTCAGCTGAAAATAAAACAGGTAAACCCATCAGGAAGAAAACTTGGATTGATTTTAGAAAATTGAATATTTTTAGAAAATTTTAACTAAAACAGTATGATCAAACGCTGGCAATCACGCGACCATCACAAATAAGTAAATATTTTTCGATGCAAAATTCAAGAAAATTTATTAGACATAATTAATTTATAGCCTCCACCATACGGAATGGGATATTAACTTTGTCATCCGTTTGTAACACATCGAAAAGATTGCTCTAAGACCCATAAAGTAAATATAATATCGGTTTGTGGTAAAAAAATTCTGAAGTCGAATTCTATTACATTCCATCCCGTTCCGTCTGTTGAAAATCACGCTAACTCCCCGAAGCGAAACAACTAATCGACTTGAAACTTGCACAAGTAGTTGTTATGATTAGTCGGAAATGGTATTCAAATTGGGTCATATAACGTCCACTTTACGTATAGCCCATATAAACGATCCCCAGATTTGGCTTGCGTGACCTCAAGAGAATCAAATTTCATCCGAATCTTGCTGAATATTGTACACGATGGTTGGATATGGTCTCTAACAAACATGCAAAAACTGGTCCAACATCGTCCCATAATTATATATATGCCCCCATACTAAACCGATTCCCGCAGATTTCGTCGCTTGTCCGCGGGAAAAAAAAAAATCAAAAGCTCAAAGAGAACCAAAATTTGCATCCGACCGCTGAAAACTTGGTATCATGATGTTAGTAATGGTCTCTAATAAACCGTGCAAAATGGTACCACATCGGTCCATAATTATATATTAGCCCCGCATATAAACCATTCACAATTTTGCTTGCGGTAGCCTTCAAAGGAGAACCAAATTTTCATCCATCCGCTGAACTTGGTAACATGAATGTTGTATATTCCTTAACAACCGTGCAAAATAATTGGTCCACATTCGCTTACCAATAATATATATAGCCCCAATATAAACCGATCCGCCAGATTTGCTTTGCGAAGTCTCCAAGAGAACAAATTTCATCCAAATCTCGGTTATAATTGGAGCATGGTGTTAGATATGATCTTTAACAAACCGTGCCAGAATTGGCCATATCTGTCATAATTATATATAGCCCCCATATAAAACGTTCTCAAGATTTGACCCTCCGAGCCTCTGGAGAGCAAAAATCATGTACCGATCGGTTCAAATTTGGGAAACGTAAGTGTTAGGATAGTGTCCTAACAAACACATGACGACAAAAATGGTCGCATATCGGTCTATAAGTTATAATAAGCTGATCTCCAAATTCCCACAGAAAATTGGTCCATATCGTTCATATATCAGTGGTTCAACCGATGCAAAAATAATCTCCAAAATTTTATTTCTATAGAAAACTTTTGTCAAAAAATTATTTCTATAGAAAATTTTGTTAAAAATTTATTTCTATATAGAAAAATTTGTGTAAAATTTTATTTCTTTAAGAAAATGTTTTGTTAAAAATAATTTATTTCTATAGACAATTTTGTTAAATATTTAATTTCTTAGAAAAATTTTTGTTAAAAATTTTATTCTATATGAAAAATTTTGTCAAAATTTTTTTTCTATATAAAATTTGTCAAAATTTATTTCCTAATAGAAACGTTTGTTAAACTTTTAATTCGGTTCCATAATCATGGTTTGCCAACTCGAGCCAAAATAATCTAACCAAATTTTATTTCTAATGGAAAATTTTGTCTCAATTTATTTCATTATAAAAATTTGTTAAAAAATTTTATTCTAAAGAAAATTTGTCAAAAAATTTAAATTCTAATATTTGAAATTGTTAAAATATTACTTCTTAAGTAGAAAAATGATTGACCGAAATGTAATGTCTATTAATAGAAATATTTTGTCAAACATGAATATATACTTTTTATCGATCTTTTTTGATTTAATAATATACCACTATGATCTTACAATACAATTTAGAAAGACGGTTAGTAGTTTTAGTATACTTGCCATCGCAAGCGTTAACCGCAACTTAAGTAATTTCGATTTGTGGAATGGCAGTGTTTAGAAGAAAGATTTCTACGCAATCCATGGATGAAATGGGTACATAAAACTTTCGCCCTGGCCGAACTATGCGCCGCATACTTGTTTTTCACTTGTTAAAGAAAATTTGTAGTTTAAGGCAAAATTTGGAGTTCTAAAAATTGCAAAATGTCTTTTAGCGACTATAATAAATTCAATGATGGAGCGCCATTTTGTAGTAAAATATAGAATTTAAAGAAATAAATGAACAATTTGTAAGTAGACACGAAATTTATTAAATCTTATGCTTAATTGTGTATAATTGTTTCCGTTTTTTAGTTCATTAACTCAACGACGAAAGAAAAAAAATAAGAGTAAAGCAAACTTTCTCCAAACATAATAATTCCAGAACAAAAATAAAAGTTATATTGGGCTTTAGTGGAAATAGAGAGTTCAATTTTTTTGAGTGTGGTCTCTAACAAATCTATGCTTAAAATAACCCTATATTTGTCAATAAACTAAATATTAGCCCCCATTATTTTATAACCGATCTCCAGATTATTGACCCACTCAAGTCCTTTTGAGGAGCTAAATTCAATTACGATCCGGTTGAAAATTTGTACGTAGTGTTACTATATTGGTCCTAACATTCATGCAAATGTATCCAATCGTCCATAATATATAAACCCATTCGCCAACAAACTTGAACCTCAAAGGACTTCTTGAAAGAGCAAATTTTCAGCCGATACGGTTGTATTTTGTGTTAGTATAGATACATAACAACACCAAAAAATCGATCCAATATCCAGTTCCATAATTTATAATATAGCCCCAATATAACCCGATCCTAGATTTGACCTCCGCAGCCATGACTGAGGATGCAAAAATATTCCGATTTCTGTTGAAATTTTGTATTTTGTGTAGTATGTGACACTAGACAACTCATGCAAACGTTAGTCCAATATTGATCCAGAATATAAACCGATTCCTCCAGTTTTGACCTCCGAAGTCATTTGGAGAAATCATGACCCGAATTCGGTTGAAATTTGGTACATTGTCTATATGTGCCGCTAACAACCATGCTAACTTGGTCTAGTATCGGCTAAGTATTTTAATTAATAGCCCCGCAGATAAAATCCGATCCTCAATCCACAGAAAACATTGGTCCATATCGGTTCATATTGTTATAGCCCCTATAATAAGCACCCCAATATTCAATTCCTCCTCTTCTATCTTAACGTGCCTCGGCATAAATTCAATATAGGTTCGAATTATTTGTATCATGCAAAAAAAAAAAAATAATTTTTTCCTCCCGCACGAAAATTTGTAGACAAATCAAATATCGTTACTATTTCATTTGCTGTAAGAAGTTTAATTTGAAGAAAAGTATATACGTTTTGTGATAAACTTATTCTTTTCGCAAGATGTAAGAAACAATTTAATAAAGACTAAACCGCTAAAAAAAAAGATTTTTTTCTGGTTAAATTGCATTTTCCCTTCTCCAACGAGGTTTTTTTAGTTCTTAAGCACCTTTTCTGTAAAAACAAACAATATAAAGAATTATCTAATTGATAAAATTTAGCCTTTCGCCTAAGACGGAAATCCAACGGCGACATGCAATTGTAAGCGAACATCACTATCCACTGGCTACGTATTGTTATTAGTCATCAATCAAGTCAGTTATATTTATATAGCAATGCGTTTTCGGCACGCCACTAGCCATTTAAACAAACTTTATTTAAACAGAACATTACCATTTAGTGGGCACCGTGAGCAATTGGCTTAGTATTCCGCCTGCATTCTAAAGGGTCCGTGGGTTCGATCCCTGCTTAGACGAAAAAAACCACAAAAGTTTTTTTTTTTTTAACTATATTTCCAGATATGATTCCGGAAGATTCCGTAAAAATTTCAACATTACATACTTACTGTAAATTACATTTTTATATGAAAATGTAAAAAATGTGTCTATTAAAAGACTTAAAATCAGGAAAGAACAGGCTTGATTAAACGAAATTGACCTGATTTGTTCAAAACATTAATTTTTTTTATTTGAAAAAATAAAAAATTTTGTAACAAATAATTTTTTTTGCTGATTAAAAGTTTTAAAATTTTCGAAGAAAATTAAAAAAGAAAAAACCGTTTCTGGGACATGTTTTCCAAAACGTTTTTTTTTTACTTATAGCGGTGTAACTTCCCTATATAACATATAAGCCGTTAAGTGACTGAAAATAATTTTACGTATTAATGCGGCCTTTTATCCCTTTAAGTGTATAGCCACGTATGGACACTTAACAAATTTAAGAAGACGGCGCAGGAAGGTTAAAGAATACCTGGCGATCGTACGCATATACTAACAAACCCAAGTAATTCGATGAATGGATAACAAATCTTAGTAGAATTTCTTAGCACAACCATGTGGAGGGAACATAAGATTCGGCGTGTATGTTCGGCCACGCCGAATCTTATGTTCCCTCCACCACGTATATACTTGTTCTTTTTATATTTGGTTACATGGACTAAATGAGTTTCTGAACACATCGCCGTCATTTATTTTCTGTGTATATTGTTGGTCATAGTGTTTTTGTTAATCTAATAATAACATGCGTCACAATATATTTAGCATTAAAACTCTGTGCAGTAACGAATTTAAATATGTTTACAAATATTAAATTGAACAAATATAACAATTATTGGATCTTATTTCGCCCAACTTTTCCATTTGAGCTGATACTCTTGATAGGCTAGGCAATTCATAGCTTAACCTAAGTAAAATAAAATAAAAATAAATATATTATGTGCATACATAAATAAATAAATGGACCAGATTATAATTTTACAACACCATGAGTAAACACCGTCAATTACAGGGAATATAAAATCCTAAGGCACAAAGGCGTTAACAAAATCTAAATGATTTTATGCATATTTTGTCAATTTCGCCTAAAGTACTTTTTGTAGGGATGTCATACAGCGATACCCGTTTGGAAAACGTAT
>PGFW01003583.1:41678-52989 GCA_003123925.1 Haematobia irritans
TAATTAATGCACTATCAATACTTTGCCAGGGTATGTGATTTGCAAACTTGAAATTTTTCTCACTGCTACACCATATCCGTTTATGTTGGTCCTCTATTCAAACATCTCTATGTCCAACATGTTTACTACAACTACAAATATTTCCTCCGTTGTTATGCTGCCCTCCTACAGTATTGGAATAAATAGCTTTCATAAATGAAAAATGTTATGCGTGTTTCTTGTGCACCATAGTCCATTACTGCATCATGTATTTCGTTGTGAATGCCAATTATTGGCTACTGTAATGGAGCCTGCTATACATGTTGGAAATAACAACAACCACAACTATGTATATGACCAACTAAAGCTAGCTTGAGAAGAAAATCATTTACCCACGCAACATGGCAAATTTACACTTGTCGTATCATTTGGAAGAAAGTTTAACGAGAATAGCAAACACAAAAAAACATTAAAACCCCTTAAAGTACTTAAATATTTCTATGTAATTATGATAGTTGCTTTTTTTCAAATGTCAATTTATAATGATTTACTAATCACAATACTGTTTTCTTCTTTTCTTTCTTTTATCCCTACCAATTTACAGTTGCAGTTCCAAATATGTCGGTGAATTTTGTGAAAGACAGAATCCCTGTCTAACCGGACCTGGACGTTGTCAGAATGGTGGTACTTGTCAGGTTTCCTATCGCAACGATCGTTTGGGTATTTCTTGTATATGCCCGCTTGGATTCACCGAATCGTTGTGTGAAATTAAAGTGCCAAATGCCTGTGATTCATCACCATGTCAACATGGTGGTACCTGTAACCTCAAGACTCTGGATGAATACACTTGTGCGTGTGTTAATGGATTTACAGGTTAGTTGAAATTTTATTAAAAAATTCTTAAACATTTGAAGTAAATTGAAATAACAAAAAGTATAGGCATCTTGGAATGGGAAATGTTTTTTTTTAATTAGAAATATTGTATATGATCTTATGGTGGCATGATTAATTATATTTCCCAACGATCATACGCCAACCTAATATTTTTATATAAGCACTAATTAAAACCATAATCGGTGATAGCTTTAACTAAAATTATTATTGTGTCTCTTCTGCATGCTAAGCTTTTCATTAAATTTTATTATGTTTTTATTTTATTTCTCCTGTTATCATTAGCTGAGATGATCTCTCTAAATGTTGCTATCATTGTTCTTTATATCACAAACACAATGATAACATTGTGAATCTCAATTCTACTCTCACATCAAGAAGATATCTCATTTTATAGGCCTGTTATTCAGGTTGGCTGCCGCTAGTGAAAAAATGAGTGAAGGTAGATTTGGAAAAAAATGGAGAAGTAAGATTGAATAAAATGAAGTAGCTAAGCATTTTTTGAAAAACAAACAATAAGGATTTCATTTTATTATACCTCCACATATTGATGGGGCGTATAATTAACTTTGTCATTTCCGTTTGTAACACATCCGAAGTATTGCTTAAGAACCCATAAAGTTATATACGATTCTGGGGTCGTGGTGAAATTCTGAGTCGAATCATGAGCATGCGGTCCCGTCCGTTCGCGTCTGTTTAAATCACGCTAACTTCCGATTTCGAAAGAAAGCTATCGACTTGAAACTTGCGCGCAAAGTAGTGTTATTGATGTAGGTCGGGTGGTATTGCAAATGGGCCACATCCGGTCCCACTTTTACTTACAACCCCGCATATTAACGGACGCCCCAAATTTTGGCATTGCGCGCGGACTACTAAGAGAAGCAAATTTCATCCGATTCAGCTTGAAATTTGGTACATGGTTTTCAGGCAATTGTGAAATCTCTAACAACTATGCAAAAAAATTGGTCTTACAATCGGTCCATAATTATATATAGCCCCCATATAACTGATCCCCCGCATTTTGGCTTGCGGAGGGGCCTCTAAGAGAACCAAATTTCATCCGATCGCGCTGAAATATTGTAACGGTGGTGTTAATTATATGCGCTCTCTAACAACTATGCAAAATTTGGTCCACATCGGTTAATAATTCAGTGATTAAAACGCGCTTATGCTTCATACGTAAATTAAAGGAATAGGAAAAACAAATTAGGTAATATGGGAAAATTTATACATTTGAAGCAGAAACAAAAAAGTGAAGCGATGTTTTTGGAAAGAAGGGGCATTGACGAAGTAACAATTGTGTGAAAAATGAAGCGAAAATACTTCGCATGAAGTAGGTTAGCGGCATGCACTGCTGTTTATTCTCACTACAGTTTTTTATTGGTAACAATGGCTATTGCACTCATGTATAACATAGCTTGAAGTGCCAAACACTGCAGAAGAATTTCATAGCAATATTATGTTTTCCTTTAAAATGTTAAAGCTAATTTGTTATTTTATTAATCATGTTAAGCATTAAGCTAATGACGCTTGTCTCTAAATATCTAGTATTCCACCCGAAATCGACCAAGTTAATGATAACATTTATGAATCTCGATCCTACACCGCAAAAGAAAAAAAACGTGTTGGAAAACGTGTACCGAAAACGTTTTTCTTTTGTTAGAGTTTTTTGAATTGCTTCGAAAATTTTAAACTTTTATCACTCCAAAAAAAAATCGTTTGTTACAAAAGTTTTTTTTTTTTCAATAAAAAAAGTTATTTTTGAAACAACGAAACAGAGTCCATTTCGTTTATATCAACACATCTCTTCTTTTCTGACTTTTGGTCTTTAATAAAACACATTTTACAGTTTTCAAAAATTTAATATAGACAAATGTAATGTTGAACATTTTTTTTTCGCGAATCTTCCGATAACATATGTAGAAATGTAATGGTAAAAAAAAAAAAACAACTTTGTCGGCAGCAGGATCAGAACAACACGAACCCTTGGCATGGAAGTTGACGTAGGCAACCACTGCCTCCACGGTGCCAAAACTAAATGTTTTGTTTCTCTGTTAAATAAACTTTGTTTATTTTGGTTCGTGGGCGCCGTAAGCTATGCCTATATAAATATAACTTATATGGATATTTATCTATTGATTTGACCAACAACGAGCGTTACATAGCCTCAGTGGTTAAGTGTGTTGGCTTACAAAAATGCATGGGTCCGCGGTTCGATTTCCGTCCAGGCGAAAGGTAAAAAAATATTTTAAAAATTTATAAAATCGTATAATTTCCTTCTACATTGTTGTTTATTACAGAAAAAGGTGATAAGCAACTAAAAAACTTCGTTGGAAGCTGAGAAAGATGTGAGGGAATAATGCATAAATTAGCCAGCAAAAAAAATTTTTTGAGTTAGTTCTTTTATGAAATTGTTTTTAATCCTGGAAAAGAATAAACGTTTAATCACAAAAGTATATTACTTTTTCTTCCAAATACACTTTCCTTTCAAGCGAAAAGCAAATATGAGAAACGAAACTTTGTTTGTCTAAAATTTCGTTATTGGAAGGAAAGCAAATTATTTTTTGCGATGTACCTTCACATTGAAGAGAATATCTGCATTTTATGCGGCATGTTAAATATTCTTCACTACAAAAAATACGTTTTTGATTTTATTTATGGGTGTATATCGTATCTATTTCCTCATCAAAGCCATTAAGAAGTGGTCATGTTAGCATAAGCTTAAAATCTTTCTACTCTTACGTTGCTCTCGATATCCCTATGTTGCTATTCTCATATAGAGAGATATCTGCATTTTATCGCGAAGATTCTCATCATCATAAGTTTGATTGATGTTCATTGGGTAAAAATGGCTGTTGTACTCGTTGCCAACATAGTTTGTTTTTAGATACTTATTAACTTGTTTTTTTTTTAATGATTTATTTTTGTTTTCGCTTTACAGGCAAACATTGTGAAACAAAAAACATTTATGTGCAAAACATCTGCCTTGTCATTAATATGTGGTAACATGTACAATCGATTTGCTGGAATTAACAAAAACTTCAGTTGATATGCCCATCGCGGATTTAAGGGCCCTACTTGTAGTGATGACGTTGAAGAATGTAAAAATAATCCCTGCAAGCATGGTGGCACCTGTATGAATACCCATGGCTCATATCAGTAAGTAACAATTTTTTTTTATTAATTTATTTTAAGACTGTCATAAAGCAAGCGATTAACATGTTTTTGTAACATTTTGCCAATACAAAAGGCGGACAAAAAGAGAATAAACTAAAATGCGCCTAAAGAAAAATTAATACAAAAAATTAATTATACATAAATTGGCAACTGAATCAAATGACTAAGATCAAAGTAGTCACTATAATTAATGGCTATTTAAAAGCCATTTATATTGTATTGACTTGTGTTTAACAACATTTGCATATGAATAGATCCAAATCTTCTGACAAGAAGACAAAGATCATGGAATCTGCCATTGTGTTTTGTGCGGGACGGGGCGGGGCGGAGTGGTTAGCTGTCGTGCGATATCTCTATGGCCAATTTTTGGACTGTGTTATATTTTATTGAAATTGAAATTTCGGAATGTTTAACAAATTGACAACAAAACCGAATCTAAGGCAAATTTATGCGCCACACACATGTCAGCGAGTTTTTGTTCCACCATTGGAGAAACAAATGAACTAATGACAGGCAAATTTATTTTATTTATTTAAATTTTATTATAAACAACTAATTAAAATAAATAAAAGATTTTCGATAAATCAAAACCAATACACGCTCTTGTTTTCCCCATGTGAAAATATTGATTCATCAAAAAAAAAAAACTAAGAGGGACACACTAAAAGGCGTTTCGAAACATGGCCAATTGGAACAAAGCTTGGTCAATGTTTTGTTTACAAATATTTACTTGGCCACGGTTAAAAAAAATAAAATAAATTTATATTTCCATTGATTTGAAAACCCGCGGGTTTCCGGTGAGCTCTTGCCCTGTTTTAACTAAAGTGTTGATGATGGCTTTCGTCTCATCCAAAATGAAAAAAAAAAGCCGCCGACGCTCGACTTTTGAAACATTTGTTTGGTGTTATAAAACACATGTAGAAAACTCCACATTATCAGTTGGAAAGAAAAGAAAAAACAAAAAAAGACGGTAACAACAATCCCAAGAATTGTAACAAGCTTTAAGCAAATTTGCATTTTTAATTTTCAAATTTATACAAACATATAAAAAACCAAAGCAGATAAAAACGTACACATAAATAACAACTAAATTTGTAGCGTCTTCATATTATTTTGTTATTGTCTACAATAGATTGCCTGCCTTCTCAGCATGGGCAACATAAAAACCTATGAGTAGACAGATGGACGGACGAATCCAATGTTTCTTTTTTTCTATTGTCAATAGTTCCGTCCCATCAGCTCGATCTTGAGCCATTCGTCCATTGGCCCACTCGTAAACTTGTGAATTTATTCAACAGTAGCTGATTTGAAATGACGAACTTAATGACAACAATTGACATTTTTATAATATGGCCACATTTAAATAAAATTTATTAAAAAAAATAGAAGCCACTTCATAAAAAAAAATACCAAAACTTTGATGATCAACATAAAATCAATGATTTATTTGAAATTAAAACGAGAACATGTTCAATAAAGGAAACCTCGAATGGAATAGAATAAAGCCAATATTATTGTATTCACTATATATTGGGTAGCCGAAAAAGTATTTTGGTATTTTGTCGAATAGATGTCGTTGGAATCGTTTATGTTGAAAGAAGAGATTTATTTTCTGATCGAGACGAAATTTTGTTCTTTAAAAACAAATAAAAATGATTAGAGAAAATTGTTGTAATGGTTGTGATACACAGAAAAAATATAACCAAAATATTTCCAATTAAAAATTGATTGAAGTGGATCACGCAATCAATTAGAAAATTAACTGATAATAAAATTAAAAGATAATGATTGAAAAAAATGTAAAATTTTTTCATAAATAATATTAATTATCTCAATTAAATTTTTAAATTAAATTAAAAATAATTACCAGTATAAAATAATTATAAATTAATTTCTTTATGCATACAATAATGAATAAAGTTGGCTCGAATCAAAAAAAAAAAAAATAAATAAAAAATCAAAAACACTAAATCCTATGAAAATTAGAAGAACTTTACTTCATCAAAATGTAAAATAATTATTAAATTATTACCTTAGTTTAAAAAATTAATTGAGATTTGTGACAATAATAAATTAAATTTGTAATTGAACAATTTTTTTTTTTATTTTAACTAATTTTGCAACCAACCAAAATTAATTGAATGTTTCGAAAAAATCTATTAATTTTTTTAATCAAGAATTAATTTCCATTTAATTCAGTGATTGATGCTATCATTTTCGTGATTGAAGCAATTTAATTTAAAAAAAATTAGTTGGATCAATTAATTTCTTTATTGAACCAGAAAACTGGTTTCTTGTTTAAATTCAGGTTTATTTGCTCTTAAAGAAAATACTTTATAAAAAATAATAATTTCTTTAACAAGTAAAACATTGTGAATATCAAATTTACTTAACTTGCTTGATTTGGACACCGAGAATTTCATTTATCTAAAATTTAATTTCGGAGGAAAGTATATTTCATTCACAAGCATATTATTGTGAATTGAGTCATCGATACCTTTCTTGGTTTATGGTATTACCATATTACACACAGAAAAACAATTCACGAAAATTTTTCCAATTAAAGTCTTAATTGAGTTTTACAAAATATTCAATTAAAAATTTAATTGATTCAACAAATTTTTTAATTGAAACAAAATTCAATCACATAATTTGTTGGCATCAATTAATTGTTTAATTAGAATTAAATTTATTTTTTTAATTGATACTATTATTTCTGTTGATTATGGATCAAAATTTTCGTAATTGAAAGACAAAAAATTTTTTTGTGGCATATACGATTCTTCCATTCATAATAACGAAATATTGTGAATTACTGGTATCATAACAATAAATTAACGAAATATTGTGAATTACTGGTATCATAAAATTAAACCAAATATAGTAAAATATTTGGTTTCTGCAAACATATTTTAATCACTAGTGGAATATGTACATTTCAAATTTACTCAGCTTGCTTAAATTTGACAAGGAGAATTTCATTTATGTAAATTTTCATTTTGGAGAAAAGTATTTTTCTTTCACAAGCAAATCATTGTTAAATGACTTGAAACATCTATAACTTTCTTGGTCTATGTTGTTATTATATATTCGATTCATCCATTCACAATAACGAATTATTGTGTATTACTGGTATCATAAAACATTAAACCAAATATAATAAAGGCACAACCTTAAAAACACTTGCAAAAATGTCCTCCCAAAGATGTTCTTTATTTTAACTACACTGGAAGTTTTTTTGATTCAGTTTTTTAAAACTCGCTTTTTTCATATGTTTAATAAGAAATTTTTAAAATATTTTAAACAAGCGTTAGAATGCATTGAAAATCATAAAAAATTATAAAAATTATATATTTGGCAAAATATCACACTATTTTATAATTCACATCCAAATCATTGAATTCGCCTCACACCTTCAAGAAGTGATGGCAAAATTCGGTGCAACCGCTGTTGAAATGATGGAACCATGTCCGTCCTATGACGACAGCCCAATATTAAATTCAATCGGTTCTGTGCCAATTTGCACAAATTTCCGGATCGAAAAGGGCATTTTCCACTACTTTTGTTAGAGACAGCTATTTTTTGCTGGGTAGTAGAATATGTTTAATTTCAAATTACTAAGTTAGCTTGATTTGCCAGAATCTCTGTACTTGAGAATGAAGCCGAACCGCCATTTTTGTCGGCGGCGATGACATTAAAACTTTTGACTCCGGCGGGCGAGCGGTTTGAGGGCTTAAAATATGTCGAGCACGCGGATAAATTGAGTCCATTATAGAATCAATTTGAAGTTATTCGAATTTAATGAGATTATTGTACAACCAATCTTAACAATCAATTTTACATTTCATACAAATTTGCTGAGGTAAATTTTTGCAAAATTATTATAGCAGCTTGAAATTGATTGATTGTGGATGGAAGGTTCAACATTTTGGCAAATAAATACGACCTTTATTAATACATTTATCCGATTTAAACCGATATCTCTAATAATTTGGCGGCTACATTTGAGTCGATATGAGTCATCCATTCACCATACCGCACTATTGTGAATTACAGAAATTGATTGATTGTGGATGGAAGGTTCAACATTTTGGCAAATAAATACAACCTTTATTAATAGATTTGTCCGATTTAAACCGATATCTTCAATTAATTGGCGGCTACATTTGAGTCGATATGAATCATCCATTCACCATACCGCACTATTGTGAATTACTGGTATCATAAAATTTTACCAAGTATAGTAAAATGCAATCAAGCAATAATTTTTCTGCATAAAATAAAATTATTAGTGGAATTTGGTTAACTTCAGACTTAATTCAGCTTGTCCATTTGGGAAAGTACCAGTGACTTTTAATGAGAAAAATTAAATTTAAATATGATAAATTGTTGAAAATAACCGTAACACATAAGGATATTTTAACAGATATTTTAAATGTTTACGCTTTTTACTACCACATTTTCATGTATGGAGAAAAATTGTGATCAATCACAATAACGTTCATCAAATACAATCAATAGAGGTCTCTCTCACTCGCTCTCTGTAAAAAAGAAAGAGATTCCAACAACAAAAACTGTCATTAGTTGTATATGCTACGTATGTAACTGGCCAAAACATGGATCTAGACGGAAACTAACATAAATTTGGTAATACAAGCACACTCAGGAGTTATTAAAAAATAAAAAGACGATATTTTCGTAGTTCAATGGCTCCAACCAACATCAATCATTAAATATCCATATATCATTTGTTCATGCCATTCCTTTACCCCCTTCCCAGACAAGTTTCCATCAAATAGTTGGTAGGTTACATTTGTATCTGTGTTATGATTGCTCATCCTACCAGTGTGAGTAAAGCGTGGCCAATGTTATTATGCGTGTTGAGAAAAGATTGTTGTAAAAGGTCATTATGAAAAAAAAGAGATAACCTTTTTTTTTATTTAATATGATGTTATATTGATTTGATTACCTTTTGCTTACGCAGATATATCGCATAAAAGCAAATGTCTATACCTTCAAATATTTATGATTTTGTTTTTCTGAACTCATGTGCGTTGGTTTTTTGTTTTGTTTAGTATTTGATCTTCTATCCACTAATTATCACAACATGATGATAATTTTTCAAAAGTTCATCAAAAGGAAGCTGCTTAATTTGATCTCTTTTTTTGTATATTTTGGAAATTATGGTATATTGTTCCACTTCAAAATGATGGGAAATTCGTATTCGAATTAGTGCCATTTTAGAAACAGAAAAAAACAATACCTTAGAGACTTACAATAAGCGAAATTAAGTAAAATCTGTATATTACAGAACCCTATTAATTATTATTTAGTTTATGGTTTGTTAACGAATAAATCAATATGATTTTTTTTTTGTTTTAAAAAGAAATAGGGCCGCCTTGTATTGAATTTAAGAATGAATACTCAAACTCTTGTTTCTCACGGGAAATCAGTCTATATTGCCTATATAGTAAAATATGAGACCACCTATGGAGAGCACCAGATTCCAATAGTTTTGAAAATATCGGTATGAGGTTTCAAATTCTTAACCCTCAAAAATGCTAAATTTTAGGAGCTTAAACTCATCAAAATTCCGCAGCAACTACAAGTATCACCAAAAGACTAGTGAAACTGTGCCTTCTGGATGCGATGCGAATTTGTAATCAAACTTAGGTGTGTCGGATCACATGTTTTAGATGTAAAGTTAAAAAAAATGTGATATTTTTGCTAAAATAAATAATTTTTATAGTTTTTTATGGATTTGTTAATGCATTCTAGACCGCTTGACCTCAAACGTTCGCAATTTTTCTATGAATGGATTTAAGATTTTCTTTTCGACAAAATTTAATAATAAGTTAGCAAAAGTACCCACTTAAAATATGAAAATTGGCTGGTTGTAATATAATAAGAGTTTAAAAGAACTTCCTGTATAGTTATAAAATAAATACGCACTCCTTTGAGATTACATTTATTGGAAAGTGCTTATAAAGTTTTGTGCCCTAGAATGAACTTCCAAATTTTTTTGCTGGGCTGGACATAACATCTTCGTGTTGAGTTTATATGTTTGTGGGAACTTGAAAGAGAATGCATTGTTTTCAAATTTCCATAGACACCAAAGAAGTCAAATAGGTTCATCCGTCTCTATATAAGCTAAGGTTGGTTAGGTGACGAGCCGATGTTATAAGGCTACTTAAGACAATTCAGTCCAATTGGTGATACCAACAAATGGTGAACTTCTCTCCCCTTACCCAGGCAAAAAAATGGAGTTCTTCTTAAAGGAACAACTTTAAAAGCATTTCCAAAAATGTCCTCCGAAAAGATGTTTCTTTCAATTTTTAACTGTAGATTATGTCTTGAATTGAGTCAATTTGTTTAATAATCTCGCTTTTTTCATATTTTTAACTAGGAAAGTTTAAAAAATTTTTTGTTTCAAATGCGTTAAAAACAGATTAAGAATTAATAAAATGGTACAAATTATTGAAATTTTGCCGAAAAAAATGCTAAATACTTTCTAGAAAAATTGCGAATTTTTGAAAATATTTGATTTTTAACATTCAAGACACGCGTTATAATGCATCAAACATGGAACAAATTTAAACTTAAGTTATTTGCCAATATCACAAAATTTCTTAATTCAATGCATCCAAAACACTGAATTTGGAAGTGGTGAAAATTCAGTTCACCCGGCTATTGAATGGTTGGGACCGTCAGTCTAAAGGGTGATTACGGAAAAATTTTGGTCAAGGATAAAACGCGTGTTAAATCCGGTGAAATCGTTTATTTAAAAAATAAAAATTAAATTATCTTTTTCAAGTTCAATATATAAAATTCAGGAAAAAATATTCAGTTAGGGCTTTCGCGTTTTCCCCAAATCCGAAATTGCCGGGCCACACGCTTGACACCGTGCCATCAGATTTTGTACCAGCACCTTGTCCACCTTCTTCGCGCAGAAAGCCAAGTTTGCCTTGAACTGTTGCTCGTCCTTTAGGCAGTTTTTTTGGGGTCTTCTTTAGTGTTCCGCTTGACAATAGGCCCAGTATTTCTGCAATTTGGCGGAGCATCTGGGCGTGTTGGGAGTGGTTCTTTGGTCCTTTGGAAACCAACCTGCACGTTGTTGCGGCGTACACTCCCATGGCCTTTTTTAACCGTAATGGCAAAGATGCCTAAATCCGGCCCAAAACAGTACGGGAAGCAACGCGTTTGTTCTTCAGGAGAAAGGCAGCCAGACGTTTTTATTCAAAACACTCTTTCATGTAAATTTTCT
>PGFW01003588.1:13505-23530 GCA_003123925.1 Haematobia irritans
ATTTTGGTATTTATTCAAAGGAAGTGAAGTAAGGATACATTTAAGACACAATTTATTCGTTTTTTTAATACCTTAAATTTCCAAATTCAGACTCGATTTTAAGTGGAAATTATGCTATGTTTCAAGTAAAAAACGAGAATAAAGTGTTGAAAAAGAAAAGGTCACAAATTTAAAGAGAATTTCATTAATTTTGAATTGATTGTAGCCAAACACAATTTCCTTTCTTGTTAAGATACCTAGTTTTAATTCGAATTACTTAACTATATAATTCGAATTAAAACTAGGTATCTTAACAAGAAAGGAAATTGTGTTTGGCTACAATCAATTCAAAATTAATGAAATTCTCTTTAAATTTGTGACCTTTTCTTTTTCAACACTTTATTCTCGTTTTTTACTTGAAACATAGCATAATTTCCACTTAAAATCGAGTCTGAATTTGGAAATTTAAGGTATTAAAAAAACGAATAAATTGTGTCTTAAATGTATCCTTACTTCACTTCCTTTGAATAAATACCAAAATGCTTTCTTTTTCAGTGTATATGTATAAATTAGGTTTTTAAACTGGAATTTATTTGCACGCGAATATATCGCAAAAAGGGAAGAAAATTCAATAATTCAAGTTTTCATCCTAATTTCAATTTTATAGAACCTAGATTTAGATTTAAAGCTAACAATCTTCTTAAAAATGTCTTAATATTAAAAATGCCGCATTATTGCCCGGAACCAAAATCCTTAATAGAAGGTCAAAATCTTTGAATGCAAGTAAGCTTTTTATTGACTGTATTAGTTCTGAGCTTCCTTGGTGGATTCAAATTATAAAAAATACTTCTAGTAAAAAATGTTTTCCTAATTTCAAAGAGACTTTATGCCAAGGATCCAAAATTCTCAAAAAAAGTAGTGGCTTATTTTTGAAGCCTTTTTATCTTTAATCCAAAGATTCAATATCACAGTAACTTTAAAGATTACGTTAGTTTACAAAATAATTATTTTTCATGTACATTTGATGAGATGTGGCTTTTCTTATGTATTCTGCTGAATTCGAAAACATTTTTAAAAATTTTTTTATGGAACAGTTTTTTACTTTTTCGTTCTTTTTTCACTAATCAATTTATATCTCGAGTTAGAAATGCCCGTAAATTGCGTATCCTAAAATTTAGGTTTTCATTGAGCTAAAGATACACTCAAAAAAAAGTTTACTTGGTTCCATAGATTTTGACCTTCCGTTAAGGATTTTGGTATTGATTCCAAGCCAAAGATGCGGCTTCCTTAAAATAAAGACATTTTTTACGGACCTCCCTGGATTTAAATCTAGGATCGATAAAATTAAAATTGGATACAGATCTCATTCATCGAATTTTTATTCTCTGTTTGTGATATATTAATAAAAGTATTCATGTACAAATCAATTCCAGTTTCAAAATCCAAATTATGCCAAGTACTTCAAGTTAAAAAAACTTTAAAACCAAAGATGCAGAATCCTTAAATATAAGTCTTGCCTATATTGAAAGCGTTTATCTTAAATTTAAAAATTTCAAATGTCAGCGTGAGTAAAAGAACGTTTTCTTTATTTTAGGAAAATTTTGCCTTACTTCAAAGATCTACAACTTCAACAAAAAAAAAAAGAAAGGACACAAAATTTCAAGATTTTGTGTCCTAAAATTTAATGAAAAAAATTTTTGACGGCAAGGATTATAACTTTCTTTTAAATAAAAATGTCTTATTTTAAAGAATTTGTTGGCATAATCTTCGATATTTAGATCAAATATTTTTTCAGTGTAGAATCGGTGTAAACGCACTCACTAGGAAGGATCACCTTCATGTGGTATCACAATGGACTGAATATCCTAAGTGAGCCTAAAAATAATGAAGCTGTCCACTGATATATATTTGTTTCGAAAAAAATCTTGTAATATCAAGATTTGCTTGAGAAACTAAAAAATTCGCATCATTAGCCACCGTGGTGCAATGGTTAGATGCCCGCCTTGGATACACAAGGCTCGTGGTTCGATTCATGCTACGACCGAACCAAAAGTTTTTCAAGCGGTGGGATTATCCCACTCAAGTAATGCTGTGACATTTCGAGGGTTTCAAAGCTTACTCTAAGTGGTTTCACTGGAGTGGAACGCCTTCGGGACTCGGACTATAAAAAGGAGGTCCCTTGTCATTCGAGCTTAACATGGAATCGGGCAGCCACTCAGTGAAATAAGAGAGAAGTCACCCACTGTGGGTATTCACAAATGGACTGAATAGTCTAAAAGTGAGCCTGATACCATCGGCTGCCAGCAATAACCTAACGCTAACCTAACCTATCCTACACATTATATATTTGTGGTGTTTTGGTTTACAACCCCCGCATACTCTTTACAAATTTGAGTAAATTACTTTAACAAAAGCCAATAGAGTCATGGGACTTGGTTTTATAGCACAAAAAATTCAAGTACACAGGAAAAAAAAGTGTCTTGGTAAATTTAAAGGACCATTTAAACTTCACATAGTTCAACAAATTTACTGTTATATAGTTCATTACTTTCTTGGCTAACGACAAACGAAAATTAACTAGCTAAAGAAAAACTTAGAAAAATTCAGTAAATATATTTTTAGTTCAACTAACTCGAAATGGGAAGGATAATATTCGCTAAAAAAAAATCCAACAACAGTAGTTAATGCATCGTTGATTCTATTAATAAAAAATACATGGGCAATATAAAAAACTAGTACGAAAGTGGACAATTTACTAAAAAAATTTGTATGAAAAAAAAATTTTGTAGTAAAAATTAACTTAACGCTATTACGATTCGTAATAATGGCTACCTATAGATTATTTCCCTTTTTTATATAAATGGAGTGTTTTCGCTCACAATTGAAAATTTTAATAAAGTAGAATAGAAAAAGTAAGTAAATATATATGCCTTGCCGGGGTCAATGCATTTTTTATAATTCCTCATAAATTTGGTATATATTTTAACTTAACTGTATTAGATTAGAATTCCCAACTAATCAATAAAACGTGGTACTAGGAAAATGAAGTGAGAAGATCATCTGCATCATGTGAGGAGTTTTTGGGACATTTGTGTATATCTCGTATGATTGGGTTTGTTATTGCGTGCATTTCTGCTGATTTGTGGTTGTTTTGATTCTGAAATGGAGATGTCTTGTGTATTGTTGTATTTTTTGTGGTGAGATTGGTTTTCTTGCAATAGCGAGAGTAGAAAGGTACTTAAAGAAAGTACCAAAAAGGTATTTTTTTGAGCGAAAAGGTACTTTTTACTAAATTTCAATAAAAACTTCACTGGAAGATTTTTGTCAAGAGCTCCTTTAGACTGAATTTTAAGAAAATAAAATATTTGATAAAATATTCTTATAAGAAAAAAAATTTTGCAAAAACATTTTATAGAAAATAAAAATTTGCAAAAAATGTTTCTATTAGAATAATTTTTGCAAAAAATTTTCTATAGAAATAAAAACTACGGTACACATATGTGTACTTCGTACAGACAACCAGTTAATGCGCATCACAGATGATATATGCATTTAGAAAATAAAATTTGCAAAAGAATTTTCATATAGAGAATAAAATTTTGGCAAAAAATTTTCACCGTATAGAAATAAAATTTTGCGCAAAAATTATTGTCGTGGATAGAAGAAAATGTTTACAAATTTTCAAGATTGAAATAAAAATTTGACAAAATTTTCTGATATAAATTAAATGTTTCAAAAATTTATATTGGAAATAAAATTTTGAACAAATTTGTCTTACCGAGAATGGAAAGAAATCGGATAATATAGAATCGGAATGCTTTTTTCGACTATAACATTCTGAAAATCCAATAAAAGTCTGTTTTTGGCTTTTTACCAAAATCCAAAGATTTTCTACCGCGAATGAAGATTGTCTGTTTTGCCATATTTTGTAAATACTATTAAGCAAATATAGGCGGATAAAGACTTTCTCTTAATAAAAATATTTGGTTCAAAGCTATTGTACCATAAATCTGATGATCGACTCGAAAATGTGTCTAGCACAAAACGGTACTAAATCATTCAGCAGAGCGCGGGGTACTTAGCGGCCTAACTGACGCGGCGATTGAAAAGGAGTATTTGTGAAAAAGGAGCACTATAGTTACTGTATCTACATCTGGATCATAGGTTGGAGATGCAACCAGTTTTGAATCATATCTTTTGTAATGTTACAGCAAAATTCATAACCAGAAGGTGAGTACTAAGTTCAGAGTTTAGCCGCTAAAATTAAAAATAAATGCTCTAAGATAAAGTATTATAAATTATACGTCTTCGATAAAATTGTAAAGTATAACTTGATGAGAATAAGCCAACCAACGTTTTTTAAAGATTATTTATTAATAAATGGATTATTAAAAAACTTATCATGAAAATTGCGGATATAGGCCTCTAAACTCGAAACTTAATATCGCCCTTAAAATACAAAATGCGGGTATACTAGACAGGCTGATTTATATCTATTTTATAATAATTTTTATCAAATAATCGAGAAAAATTCAAAAACGTTAATGTGCCTGGAGCTATATCAATAATGACCTACGTGGTTGATTTTTCAATAGGTAAGTTCTACAACGCGTTATTTTTTCGCTGTCTAAAAAACCAAAAATTCAATTTATTAAAAAATAATTATTTTCACTTGCAGTAGATAGTCTTGTAATGGTATTTTTTTTAATATATCTTACCTGTTTAATGTTAACATAGCTGATATCCTTATTGGCTCTTAGGAAATTTACTCTTTGAAACCCATAAGTTAAAATCAATTATGAGCGACTAGAATTTTAATATATTTTCCTTATATTTTGTATAACTTTGCAATTTCAGATGCTTATAGACAAATCCGCCACAAAAAGTTTGCCAAAATCGATGAAATATGGGCTAACAATTCAATTGAATATAGCAACTTATGCCAACATATATCTCTTATATATGGATAGACAAAACATGGAAATTTAAATTTAATTAGCATTTAGAATAGCAGGAAATTTTGAAATGGTTTAAGTATTATTCCTTCCCTCAGCATTAGTAATTAATGAATAAGCTAAGGAATATTTTGAATGAGTTTAACGTATATTCTTCCCACAGCATTAGTAATTAAATGAAACTTAAAATACCATGCATACATGAAACTAATTTTGTAAGAAAAGTCATGAATTATATAGCATGAAAAAAATCTTTGGCGCCAAATTCATGGTCATTCTTACTATGGGTTAGTTCATTTTTCATAAAAAATAGTAACCTTTTTTTTCGGTGTAGATGGTATGTTACAAAAATGCCAAAATATAAAGAACCAAACTGTGGTAAATTTTGAAAATGGTATTGACAATGCTGATTACTGATAAATCGCTATTCATCCCTTTAATATGTTTATGCTATTCGCATAGGTCAAGGCTTTGTGGCCGTGGGCATAATCAATAAAACAAAAATTAAGTCATTGTAATATGCAAGGCTCATGAAAACTCAGATTTCAATCTATTGTCACCCGCCAGCGAACTCAAATATCTTACCAATTGAGCAATCATGCATTTCACTTCACATATCATTCCCTAATCGCTATGTTATAGCAATGAACAACCCCCAACTGCTGAACGCTGCGCATTTAGGAACCTGACGCATGAGAGATTTACAATGACGAAGAAAACGATATTCAGCCAACTAACTAAAATTATTGAAAATTCCCAATACTCTATCTACCAAATGTTGGAACTTCTATCATGGCTACAGTGCATAAAATATGTAGTGTACGCTCATATAAATAATCCATCATTGATTGTTGGCATATTCACGTTTATAAATTTCTAGTGGAGTCTCATATAGCACTTGAATAATACATGTAAAGCATTTCAATATAAAAGTTGAAAACAACATCTGTGGCCGATTAAGACCAACAATAATTGAATGATCGTAGTTCCCCCATTGATTCACATCTGCACAACCACAACATTATACTACGCTACACTCAAAAATGTTGTTATTCATAACAGCGAGAATTAGCTAAAAATAATTTTTTGTCTGCCGAAAAAGGGAGAGGAGGAGTCATTGTAAAGGGGTGTATGACGATCAAAATTTGGTCAATATAAATTGAACCGTATTTCCCTTTCAATTTTTGTGCCATTTAAAAAACACTAACACACCCTCATTTTGAAGGTGTGTGTTGTGTTAGAATGTTGCTCCTATTTTGATTTTGGAATTCACTCTTCCAGTTTGTCAATATTGCCGTCCAGAAAGAAGAGCAGCGTAATCAAAAATTTTCCTCGCGCATCGCCAAAAATCCCGAGCTACCCTCGCACAGCTATAAGCTGGCAAAATCGCTAAAAAGTTGCCAAATAAAACCGTTAAAATGTAATTAAAGTGTTTTGGGGAACTGGTGTCGACACCAGTATAAAGTCTGGATTCCGGGGAAACGAAAACCCGGAAGCCCACTAGACGACAAAAAAAGAGAGTTGCAAAACCCTAAACATCCTCTCTCCGAGCGATGGCCCGCAAAATAAGCTGGGGTATCGTCTACAACCCATGCATCGAGCCAAAAAAACGAAGCCGAACTATCGACTACAAGAAGGTAGTAGACTCCAAATCGCGATGATAAACAAAATACGACGGCCAAGCGCGATCCCCGGAGGCTGTAGCACGACGATGCCTGACGAAGTTGACTGCGTGGTAATAAACGACGGAAACCGTACGTCAAAGCCCGACTACAAGCAGCTTCCGGACAGGAGTTTGTATACGGGCAAAAAGGAAGGGGAAAGGTAGGCAGATATTTTAAAAGCCACTAAAACTGTCAAAAGTTCGCATAAGAATATCCTGGTTTGGCAAAGCCATCTGTACCTGTGGCTATGAAAGCAGCATTTTCATAGCTTCCGGGACTGTACCAAGAAATTTAACGTGAAAGAGTGTTTGAATAACGTCTGCTGGCTTCTCCTAAGAAACAACGCGTTGTTCCGTACTGTTTTTGGCCGGATTTGGCATCTTGGCCATTACGGTTGAAAAAAGGCCATGGAGTGGTACAGCGGCCAACCAACGTGGAGGTGTTCCCAAGGACAAGATAGCCACTCCAACACGCCAAGAGCTCCGCCCAATTGAGAAATACTGGGGCTATTGTCAGCGGAACCTAAAGAGAACCAAAAAAAACTGCTAATGGACTGCAGCAGTTCAAGGCCCAAACTGGCTTTCATGCGGCGAAGAAGGTGGACAAGGTGGTTTGAAATAAAATCTGATGGCAGGTGTCAAGCGTGAAGCCCGGCAATTCAGGATTTTGGAAAAGCCGAAAGCCTAACTGAATATTTTTTCCTGAATTTATTAATACTAATTGGGGAACTTGAAAAAGAAATTAATGTTGAGTTTTTTAAATAAACGATTTCACCGATTTACACGCGTTTTCCATTGACCAAATTTTAACCGTATCACCCTTTATGTGTTTCTACTAACATCCTTTTAGCTAAAGCAGCAAACAATTTTCTGCTGGGATTAAACACATACTGCTAAATTTGTAAACATGTTTATTAAAAGTTTTCTTTTTAACAAATATAGCTGCTGTAATAGCAAATGTTTGTTGTTTAAGTAACAAATTTAATATTTTTCAGAAATTTGGACATATAACCCATAAACGATTTGATTAACTGATATTTTCGATATTATGAGGTAAATGGTGATGATCAGTTTGTAACAATTTTTAATAAATAATTGAGGAAATCGGGCCAAATTTGGATAAGCTGCATTTATGGATCCCATTTACGCAAATTCGACAGACAGCCCCCTGGCTTCAGGATTAGCCTTTCTTGTTGCTATTAGCAACTTTTTTCCAATCCAATATCCGACCTTTCATTATCAATTTAGTCAATGAAAATTTGTACAGGCGCACCCTAAGATATAGATCCCGCAGACTTGGCAACCGAAACCATATTTTCAATCTTTATTTTTTGCTACTAGAGGTTTTGGTAGTCAGCTTGGTCTCGTAGGTACTAAATAATACGATATCAGAGTGTCAGGTTTTAAGCCTGTTACATCAATTTGAAGTTGGCTGTTCGTACTTCTAAGACCATCTTTCCGCCAAATGTGAGGAAAGCTGTTTGGAACAAGTGTACACTGAAAGCAGATTTCTTTTCTCTGGAACGAAATTTTCCTTTAAGAGCAACCGAAACATCTTAAACACGCATACATCTCTTGTTATAAAGTTTGGTAAATTTGATCTTAGAGATAAAATTTAATACATCGTGGTAAAGGGGAAAAAACTAATAAGGGCACTGTGCACTGTGATATTGAAGATGCTGTGAAAAGGATTACAAAAGCATTCCGCATTTCACTGATAGGTTACATTTAAGACACAATTCTTTTCTATAATTGAGTTCGGTTTACTTGGTTTTAGGAAACAAATTTCAACTTCTTAGTTTTTTCAAATCCTTCAAAAATGCGTTAACGACAATTAAAATTTCCAAATTCAGACTTCGACTTCATGTGGAAATTATGCTATATTTCAAGTAAAACGTCTTTAAAATAAAGTATTGAAAGACATTTCATATTTTTGAAGGCGTTTTTGCTTTGTAGTCAAGATACAAAACGTGAACAAATTTAAAGACTGTTTTCGAAAATTTTTTCAGAATTATTAAAGCCCAGTTGACCTTACCCGGGTATCTTTTGGTATCTTTTCATGTAAAGATACCCATTTTAAGACGAATCACTTAACAATAAGGACAAAATGACTTAATTGAAAAGTTTTTCGATATTAGAGAAGTGTGTTTTCTACGTTAAGCCAAATTAGTATTTGCATTTTAAGGAAAAGAAATCTTTGGCCGACAATATTTTTTTCAGTGTAGGAAGGTTAAGAGGGTAAAACTCGACTGCTACACGCAGAAATAATAATTCTTTCCTCTCAAACGAAATTTTAGACAAACAAATATCGATAATCATTTGCTTTTCGCCGTAAAGGCCGGTACTATGTTCATTCTTGCGAAAAAAAATTTTATAGAAACCATTATTTCGCACATAGAAAGCGGCGTTTATTTAGGTAACAGGGAGCGCTATTTAAGAGGGAGCTATTTTGAACTAACTTGGTGGTTGCTGCTTGCTATTACAAATTTAACATTTTATTTTTTTACCATAGCTAATTGCTATCCTTTTGATCCTTATATTCGGAACAAAAATAATATTATGCGTTATAAACCCAACAAATAGTTATTAATAATAAACAATTTCTTAATTCACATTGCAAATGGCGCCATGCTATAAACATCAGTTTTTCAACTCGAAAAAAAAACAAAGTACCACAAATGGAAAAAATTTCGCTAGTTTTTCGCATTTTATGGTTTTGTATGGAGTTTCAACTCGAAAACCGAACAGAGTACCGGCCTTACGGAAGTACTGACTTTTTGTGACAAATGTTGCCATATTACATGATGTGAAAGCAATTTAATACAGCCCTGCCAGCATTTCAAAGTTCCATTTCATCCTCATCGCTACCACAGACTCGTATGTGACACTGCAACAATCGCCAACTGTGATAGTATTTTGCCATCACTATTCGCATGAAAGTATTTTGCCATCACTATTGTTACAGGAGCCATTTTATATTTTGTGAAACACCAAGCACAACTAGCTTCTTATAATTTATTTAAATAAAAACGATAATGAAGTGCTGAAAACATAGTTATTTCGCTTAAAATTGTGAAAGGTATATTGCTGAACAATTTTTGACTTTCAAAATGGAATAAAGTGATAGTTTTTCAAATATTTTTCCAGACACGCTGCCTCCATTGGGAATAAAAGCACTGGCTGATAGACGCTACAACATGTAACTTGGAACTTGAAACTCAACTTCAATCTTTTATTAAGCATAAAAATATGTTAAATGTGATGTGATAGTCGTATAATTGTTATATTTATGAGAATTTATAAATGTTTAATAAAATTAATAAACATCTAAACAATCGTGTTTTACTTGACCACATGATTCTTTTACAACTATCTTTAAAAATGCACTTTCTCTATTGTTTGAAGGGGCTCTTATTGGCGTCTTTCTA
>PGFW01003588.1:50768-62734 GCA_003123925.1 Haematobia irritans
TAGTTAGTGGAAGATACCCGCATTTGTGTCCAGGTACTTCAATTAAGAAGCTTCGCATCTCCAACATTTTTCTACTTGAACTAATTACATTTTCGGATAACAAGTGGCGGAGTTTCGAGTCGGCATTTTGGTTGGTTACTTTCATTTGTTAATATCATCAAGATCTAGGTGGCCTCTCTTATATCAAATGGCGATGAGACATTAAAATTGATCTTAATATGAATTCGTACAAGAACTGCAATTACTCTACTGACCCGATTATCTAGAATGGACCATGGCATTTTAGCCTAATCTGTACCCACTTTCGCCTAATATCCACATTTATCCAGAAATCTGAGACACATAAGTAATTTCAGTAGAATACTGATGCAATTTCTGAGTATTTCCCAACTTCTTAACATGGGATAACACATTGTTACATAAATTATTCTATTCTAACTCTCCAACGATATCCATTGTAGAACCATATTTTGGTAGAACTCTGATATTTTTGAAAATTTCGAATGTCAATATACACTCCCTCATTAATCGCCTACTATCTTCTTTCAGTCTCATCAAATAGCGGTGTCTCTGTTAGCTTGCAATGCGTTCAAGGCCACCACAGGACGTTGGCTGGGCCCAAGAGATTCCCGAAGATTCGGGTGTTTTCTATGTCGAGATGGCTTTGGAAGGGGAATGGCTTGTACACAAGGTGATCGTATTCTCGAAGTTAATGGCAAATTAGTAACATGCAAGCCAAAGAAGAATTCCAAAAAACCATAGGCAATACGGGAAAATGTCAAATGGGTTGTGTTGAGAAGAAAACGGCAGCAATACCACAAAAAACAATTGGATCAAGAGAAGGAGAATAATATGCGTTTACAGCATCGTATATCTTATTTTGGAGGAAACAAGTAAAAGAATTACAGGCCAGTAAAATGGAGCATGAACAAATGCAATTGCAGCAACAATTGCACCAACAACATATACAACAACAGCAGGCAGCAACAACAAGAAAATCATCTACATGGTCATGTTACCAGTATCAATATCTCTTCACCACCATCCACTCCACCGATAAGCCCTTAGTCTTCCAACGAGGTAACTATATAACTACATTGGTAGGTGGCAACCCATTGAATTGATGGAGAGACGAAACACCCGATGTCAAGAAACATCCACTTCTTACGAAAAGTAAATCAGCTGCCCACATCACTAAACCTTGATTCGTGAAAATAGCCATCTGGATATAAGATGTAAACACCCAACAATAAAACTCATGCATCTTCAAAGGTTTCGGTTAATAATAATGATTCCAATTATGCATCTCTATACATCACACAAAAAAAGAAAGGGAAAAGACAAAGAGATCGGGCTGAACCGTTATGATAGATCCAATAGTAAAGCATCACAAATGCAATGCCAGAAGTGTGGAGCACCTAAATCATACAATGGGTAAGATCAGACGATCAAGTTATAATGAATTCTATATCATTACTGACATTTATTCTCTTCTCTTATCCTCGTTTAAATATTCCGAACGTCGCCGTGACACTCCCCGCAACACGGATGTCCAAACTTTAAGAGCCCGTTTGAATCCGATATGCGTAGCGTCAAATCTTTGATTTTGATAGTGAAAGCGAAACTAGTCGCACTAGACAGCGCACCCAACCAAGTGATACGATGTCAGAGGCTCGTACACATAAGACCAACTCCACCAAAGAAACCATTGCGGCCTTTCCTTACAGAGAGCTCAGAGTTTTGCAAACCGTTGAATTGAATTCAAATTCCGATATTGAACGCAAGCGTCCATCCAAAACGAGCTCATATCACTGACAAGTCTCCCAATGGTGATATCTCACATGCGAATGCATACCACAAGTTTACTCATTGAGAATTGTAGGGCCATGTGTGTAGGCTCCAGTCAGCCTTTGCACACCTCCATCCTTGGGTCGTCGATGCGGCACAATCTTAGTGAAAATTACTGAATAATCTCTTTGCGTTTACAAGAAGAGATTTAAATTTTTAGTAATAAGTGCCTCCGATGTTGATGAAGGACCATCATCAAAATCTTCCCATTACGTCAATGGCATTGAACTTTTTGAGAAAGCAGAAAATTTTCTCAGGAGGAAATATTTTTATGTAGTTATCGGTCGTCGTTTTCGTTATGTAGAAAAAAATTAGAACTTCTCGCTCATTATCCCTATTAAGCTAAAAGATCAACTTGTTAATATTATTCAAAGTTTTATATGTGAGATATTTATAGGGCAAATGTGACTGGTGTAAAGTAAAATAAAAATGTGTAGCAATTAATCAGATATATTATACAAATGGTTTTGGTTTGTTTTTTTTTTTCTAATGAGGTATTTTTGTAGAATGGTTTTGCCTAAGGCTAAGCCAACGAGCCAGTTTCCTTCAAAAAATTCTACTTTCTATAGTCAGCATATGAGCATTGCAACATTGCCCTAAACGAGAATTCCTACTCGTTTTCCTATCTACGGTTAGAAAACCAGCAGCCAAGAGAATGGTCTCGAGAATGGTCTCACCTTGCATACAAAGACGCATGGAATCAATCTTAAGTTTCAGCCGAATACCTAAAAAGTTTTTCACAGACGCTTGTTTCATTTAAGTTTTTCAGCGCTTGTTTGCATTAAATCCTACTGCAAGACAGCAAATGCTAACTATACGGCTGACCTTTTAAACCAATGTTCTTTGGAAAACAACACACACTTGCCGTAGAAACATATGGTCCTAGAGTCGGGCTAGCCGCAGCAGTTGGGGACGGACAAAGAAACCTTGTTGACTACATTATAAGGCAATTGGCCGATCAGTGGTAACTGCATAACAATATAATACAACAGAAAGGGCGACAGATATCGCTGCAGTTTCACACCATGGATATGGTTTATGCGGAGGCCAAGATCAATGCCTGTGCGTAGACACAATTTAACATGTTTGTCAAAGAGGCATATCCTGGTGTGTTACCGCTGTAAACTTTTTCCAAATTACGCATCTCCGTGATAGTGCAAACCTGCACAGCCAGGAATATAAGGGTGACTGAATCCCCTTCTATATGCGAGAGATCCAGGCGTTTACAAAAAAGGAACCTCGTAGATAAGACATCATAACCAGACAGATCCTGAAACAGGAGTATCACTGTACTCGGAGTCCTAAGAATTTATGGAGCCTAGATTTACAGTGCTCTACAAAATGTCTTTATTTTTAAAAAGAAGCAGCATGTTTGGTACGGGATCAATACCAAAATGATTAAAAGAAGGTCAACATTTTTGGTTCCAAATAAACTTTTTATTTGAATGTGTTCCACACAGGTCTATGATTTAATATGACCCCCTTATGATTTTATTTTCTCAACACAAAGAAGTCCTAAAGGTTATCCGATGAAATCGTTTCTAACTGTTAATAAGAATAAGAAATAAAATGTGAATCAGTTCAATAATCGAAATTTAACAATTACTGGTAATTGAAACAAACAAACAAGCTTTTATTTTGTGCATGCTGGTAAGCATTGTTCGTAATTAATAATAATTATTTAAGCTATAATATATACAGTTTGTCAAGAAAGTGTTTTGACAATGGATAAAAATTATGTTTTGTTTCCAAATATTAAATATAATGAAATTTTAAAAATATTTTATATATGTATTTTGCAAAGTAATAATACGTAACACAGAATTAAAAAATTAAAATAAAATACTTAATATTTCAATTATTTCTAGAAGTTGAAATAGTTGGCCAATGTCAAAAGAACTTTCTTGAAGCATACTGTATATTTAATACGCTACACTTTTTTTGGTAGCATATTGTGGGGGCCTAGTGCGGGGGTATTATGCGATAAAATTTGGTTATCAAAAAGATAAGGTAATTTTGCAGTAGATATGGCGAAATAATTTTTTTAAAAATTGATGGCATTTTCGAGGGTGAAAATTGGCATTTTTCCTAAAAAATTATTGACTGTTGTTGTCGAAGTTGTTGTGTTGTAGTAATGAAGAGTGAGAGCGAGGAGAGTTGTTGTTTGGTTTTGATTGTAGCGTGTTGGGTGTGTGTACATTGTGTGTTGGCTTTTGCTATGGGCTGGCAATGGGGGAAGAGTAAGTTGAGAGTGATAATGTGAGTGTTGATTGGAAGGCAATGAGAAATATAGGATTGTAAGATGCGAATAGATAGGGTGGGTGGGTGGTTTTATGTTTTACGTAGTAAAGTGATCAGTTAGTCGTGTATATTTTCTAAAGGCGCTGGAAATAGTAATTTTGGAAAGTAATATTATATTTAATTTTGTTAAATAATATTTAGAACAATACATTAAACAATTTTAAATTTAAATTTATTTAAGCCTACTTCTATAGGGATGCCATATACGGATATATGGTTGCTATTATTTTGGAAAATTTTAACGATTTTTTTTTAATTGCAACAATTATTACAAATAAGCGAATTATTTTTGTCAAATTGAAGAAAATGTATTAGAAGTAATAATGTTTTTTGTGTTGTTTAAGAAAATTTCATATGTTGAAAGAAAAAATTGGATCCAAAAAATATTAAAATGTTTTTAGCGCTATTATTTTGGAAAATTTTAACTAATTTTTTTTAATTGCAACATATTTACAAATAAGCGAAATTATTTTTTTGTAAAAATTGAAGAAAATGTATATAAGAAAGTAAATAATGTTTTTTGTGTTGTTTAAGAAAATTTCATATGTTGAAAGAAAAAATTGGATCCAAAAAATATTAAAATGTCTTTAGCGCTGTACGAAATTCAAGGCAGGTAAAAGTTTTGTAAAATGTACTCATTTGAGAGGCTTATGAACACAATTTAATCAAACTTCTCCCATTTTAGGAAAATATGAAATATTTTATTTTTTAGTAAAATTATTTAGCTATATTTGCATATAAAAACCTTTTTTTCTTCATTTTAGTAACACGAGTCAATATAGTAAAGCAAAAAATTTAATTCACAGATTGCTTCACATTGGGCAATTTAAACTAAAAAGCAACTAAATCTTATGAACTAATAATAAAGTTCAGTTGTAAGAGCACAATTGGTAGAGCATTAATAGTGGAAAGTGAGCCGTGTTACAGAAATAGGAAATAAATTAGGATTGGGTGTTATATAAGCTAAAAGCACTATTCAGCAGTACTTTGATGAGAGGAGTGTGGTTAATGTGAAATATAAGAAAATGTTAATAAAGTTTTTTGGTTTTAAAAGATACAAAATTTGAATCGGTTTTTCAAAAGGTTAATGTGCAAATTTCGATTCGAAATAATGAGATCGAAGGAGACTGTCATAAATTTTTGCGATATAAGAAGATCCTCAAAACATTAAAATGAATTAATATAAACTTTGGATGGAACTATCGTTTGGGCAAAATAAAGGATAAGGAAAATGAAATTAGTGTTTAAACACGCATACTTATTTTTTTGCGACCCTTATTAATAAATTTATTTATTTTTAAAAAATGTTAATTTCTAATTCTACTGAATTCCAATATAAATTATTGAGGCGAATGCACTTTTACTAATTTTAGTTGAAGAGGGTCGGTTAATAAATACGGAAAATTTGCCGTAAAACGTGTTGGGAATAGCTAATAAATTTATCCATTCCTAATCAAAATTGTCGACTAAGGAAAATTGTATAACTCTGCGCCACATATATCTTATTCCACATTAATTTAATCAATTACAATATCAATTTCAAAATTTAGAGAAGACAGTTTTAAAGGTAAATAAAAATGCATGTGACACTATTAGTGCAAATCATATGATATGTGTATAAAACTCATTTTTTCTGTTTATGAAATAATGATTCACTGCCACTTTTAAAGAAAGTTTCGTTTAGTAAGATTGAAAGCATAACAAATAATAGGGTAATGCTTTCAGTACACAGGCCATATTGAATTATATATATACTAATATCGCTAAATTTTAAAGTTAACAAAAAAATTTGGTTTCGAAATAAAAAATATATGGAAATTACATTATAACAATCTATAAGAAAATCTGTGTGTATCTTTAGGAGGGCCTCTTTTATTTAGGAAACCTTTAGTTTTCACATTAAAAAATATTTTGTTGTTTAATTTAAAGAACTGTTGGTTTAAAAGTAAGGAAAATGGTTTTCAAAAATTAGTGTATGCGCAATAGTTTTTTTTATCAATTTTGCGATAAAAGATTGGTATTAAATATCAGCATTATCGATGTAAAAAGCCGCTTTTCATGTTAGTTTTCTTTAATAATTCAATTTTAAAGAAAAAAAATTTACAATTAATTTTTATATTAAGCCTAATAGTAATGAGGAGCTGAATTTTTTAAATTTTATGCTTTGGACCATTTCCCCACCAAATTAGATTACGATATTTTTTTTTTTGCAAAAATAGTTATAATTCTTATTGTTTGTTTTTCAGATTATATTCTCGAATTTTAGCGGATGAACTCGACCTTTTATACCCCAAAAACTTTCGAAAAAGTGAGGCTACATTTGTAATAAATAGTGGCCCAAGCTTATATCATACTCGCGATTAAACTTTACTTTGCATACAATATAGAAGAAAATGTAAAATTATCAGTTAACAGAATTCAGAGAAGACTATTTTAAAAAACTAACTAAAGAGAAAGTGTATAAATTGTATGATATGAGAGTTCGCTAAGAGATTACAATAATCATCTAGGACCTCTATTCGCCACGCGTTAATGGCTTACTATATCACCTCGAGTTTCGGAGTGCGTCGGGAAGGCTAGTAATTATTTAAGCTATGACCAAGTGCAATGGATGTTTCTATTTATTTAAGTATTATTATTCATTCCCAAGTTGTATTAAACAATGAACGTTGGATTTGTCACACCTTGCGCGTACGTGTCAATACTTAGAATATTTAATGTTTTAGGAAAAATATTTTTTGAGATTCATTCAGCATTGTTGCAAATATTTAGATTTATATTGTTTCTTCATGTAGTTATTTTTGAGAACATGCATTATTAACTGGATTTATGAAACAATGCCTAAATTCTTAAAAACATCATTTGAGACGCTTGTTTTGAAGTTTGCTAAACGAACTGATTGTCCAGGTAGTATTGTCAATACTACAGGGCTTTGTCCAAATAAATTTGACAAACTACTTTATCCTCTGTTGTTTAAGCTAATCTTTGTAGTTTAGTCAACAGCATGATTCTAAAGCTGAAATGCAAAAATAAACAATAATAAAAGAAATAAATTTTATTTAAGAACCCGCTAAGATATTTTAAAACATTTTTAAGCTACCCGTTTTTTTCATGTTTAGCCTGATACTGAAACAGGCGATTAAATGTCCCAAATGCAAATGATATTTAATTTAAAAATTAAATAAATTATTCGAGGCTCTAATGACTAATGTAGATCTTAAGGAACTTGATTAGTCCAAGTTTCATTGAAAGAAAACGCCAGATACAAATTCTATACACGCCTCGACTGGGTTGCAATGTTTTCCAATTTTTTCTTAGAAAATATTGAATTTTCTTAAAGCAACAGAAAAAAAATTATTATGTTTAATGAAGTTTTCTTCAAAATTTGCAAAAAATATAAATTTATGTTGTGTTCTGGGTGCGGCAAAATAGTAAAATATTTTATTGTTAATAATTTTCTTAAAATAAACATTTTGCTTTAATGATGGTGGTGTAAAGAGCTGAAGTTCACTAACTTCCTGTTATCACAATGAAAATGATAGTCTTTAATGAGTCCTAAAAATAAAGGGTTAACAATATATGCTAACTTGATTCGAAACATTAATCTCCTAGAAAATTAAAAAAAAAAAAGATCGAGTAGAATATTCGAGGAATCACTTAAAACGTTGTTGTTGTAACAGTGTAATTTCATCCATTTTGTTCTATGCTTGTGTAGTTCAGCTGGTAGCCAGATCAAGGAACTCTGCGACAAGGATGGGGTGTGTCCAGAGTGATCTGGTAGTGAGACGGGTAGGCTTAGCTGGGCAAGCAAAAAGGTGACGAGGGTCATGTGCCCTTGATTACTATATGGGACACACGTCAGCTACGCTGCTATCAATCACTGATAAGTAATGATTGAGGCGGCTGCACTTGGCCTGATCTTATAGCGATTATTCGATGGGAAAAAAAGGTGCAACATTCTGAAAATTGAAATAGCAAAATATGAAGGACACTGGTGATAGATTTTGGCGATTCTGTATCTCGCCCGCCTCCCCGACAATATTAGGAATTAACAAATAACTTTGGAAGACACTATCATTTGGTCGAGAAATGCAATGAGGAAAAAAAGTAGGGTAACACCAAGGCAGACATATTTTTTTGGCGAATGCGAAACGCCATTAGTTAGGGCCAAAACTAAGCGCTCTGTCTGCCGTGGAGTTCTCTCCTCCTCCGGTGCAATGGCGGCGGTCGGACTCGCGAGAACAGTGATTAACCTTGTAGCTTCTCACCCGCTTCAGCTACAGTAATCGTCATGATCCCTGTTCAGACCTGTCCTGGTATGCTGCCTGATCTAGAGGCTCTCTTTTTGTAACGCTGGAATCTCGGGCTCCAGAAGTTGAGAGATCACGCTTACATTCCTGGTCATGTGGGCCCTAACCTTAACCTACCTAACCACAGAGGTCTGCTTTGACAACATGTAGTTGTGTCGACGCAACTGGGATGATCTTGGTCTCGCGCATAAAGGTGATCCAGGGGTGTACTGCGGAAGACACCCTGTTCCGGTTTCTAAGGGCAGCGTTCTGACAGGTCTGTATGTTATTCCCTGCGTATGCGCTCGTTTGAGGTGTCCACGAGACCTCGCGTCCTGGCCGACGGCGTGCATAGTTTACCGAAGCTGAAGCGTAAGGTAGCTTTTAATGAACTTGGGCAAATAGTGTTAATTTTCCCCGAAATAGTTATTAAAAAAATAAATGGGAAATGAAAAATCGATTAGAGCATTTCTGAAAAGTATGTAGTTTTTGGACTACAACAAAAGAAACATATTTTTTTATAATTTTCACAGATTTTTCTAATTTATTTTTTAATAAATGTTGCAATAGTTGTTCAATGCAAATTTTTTAATAAAAAAGGCTTCATTCAGGGATAATGAAATACGATATCATTTCAGCGCACATTCCAACTTAAATTCTTTTTTTAAAAACCTGTGTGCCGCTTTTAATGTAATTTTCTTATTCGTGACAACTTAGAACATTTTTAGCTCTTATGGACATTTCGTAAATTTATAGATTTTACTCATACGGAATTTTCAAATCTACTTTGCTGCAACGTTGTTCTCCTTTGTATGTGGTTAAGGTTTTCAACATCAATACTGCAGGCAGAGCGAGCATTGTGGGTTGTGGGGCTTTTTGTTTGCCATGAGAAAAATCACAAGCAGCAAGGTGCGATCAAAAAGCTTATTTGTTTTTGTAAGCAAAGTCAATTGCAATTCACTTTCGCATTGGTTGGGGGGCTGAAAATGGATTGGATTAACGGCGTCGTAACTACCATCGTTGAGCACAGTTGATCAAAAGCAATAATTCATTACCAGGCAAGAGAGAACAGGTTGTGTCCGGCAGAGTTCGAATAAAACGGTCCAGTTTCTTCCAGTGTTTATTGGATTTTTAAAAAAAAAAAAACGCGTAAAAATTGTAAAGAACAAAAAAAATTTAAATTAATTTGGTGAACAAGCAACAACACGAGCTACAAAATTTTCTTTAACAAGTGAAAAAATTAGCTATGTCTAATAAAATTTCTTGAAGAATATGCCTTAACAATGAAATGCATATAGAATGCGGCTCCATGGTTGTCCATGTGGGATATATCTAAGTAAGATGGAACTTTAAACTAAATTTCAAAAGCACGCTCTGAAGCTCAAATCTGACGATCGCCTGATATTATGCTATTCCAATTACTCTGAGGTTGAAGGAAACATATAAACTTTAATTTTTGTAAACATTCTTTACATTGTCAAATTTGGATCTGTCTGTATTGTGTCCGAATAAAGATCTATATATCCACATTTGCTAGCTTAAACCAGCTGTGGCACAAATAAGCTTACTTATGTGGGCAAAGAATAGTAAGACTTTTAAATGTAAATGTCCTGCGAAAATCAATATGTCGTTATATGGTATGGAATGACTGTCAACGACATCTGTGCCAAATGTCCGCTCAAAGTAATCATTATTATTATACCCACCACCATAGAAAAAATTTCTTGTGTTTGTCATTTCGTTTGTAACACATCGAAATATCGATTTCCGATATCAGAGGATCAGGGAAAATTCTAAGACGATAAAGTCATGTCGTCTGTCTGGCTGTCTGTCTGTCGTGTTAATCAACTGCGTCTGTTGTAATTTCGCACAAACCGTCTTTTGTCTGCAGCAGGTCAAGTTCGAAGATGGCTATATCGGTCAACGTTATTGATAAGCCCCCATTTAAAACCAACCTCCCGATTTGGGGCTTGGGCTTATAAACCTTAGTTTTATCCAATTTGCCAAATTGGAAATCTAGAGTATTATTGACCAAAGAGGTGTGTCAAAAATGGTGAGTACGGTCCATGTTTGGTATAGCCCCATATTGACGATCTCCCGATTATGTTCTAGGGCTTCTAGAATCGATAGTTCTATCCAATTCGCTGAAATGGAAATCTAAGTATTTTAGCACATAAATGAGGTGTGCCAAAAATGGTGACTATCGGTTGATGTTTAGGTATAGCCCCCATATAACGATTTCCCGATTTTACTTCTTGGGCTTCTAGAATCCGTAGTTATTATCCAATTTGGTTGAAATTTGAAATCTAGAGGTATTTTAGGACCATAAAGAGGTGTGTAAAAAATGGTGGAGTTTGTCCAGGTTTTGTATATCCCCATATTAGACCGATCTCCCGATATGGGGTCTTGGGCTTATAGATCCGTAGTTTTATCCAATTGCGAAATTGGAAAATCGTAGAAGTATTTAGAACAACTAAAGAGATGGTGAAATGGTGAGTATCGTCCATGTTTATAGCCATATTAGACCGATCGCCCAGCTTTTTACTCTTGGGTCTAAATACGTAGTTTATCCAATTGCCTGAAATTAGAAATAAGAAGATTTAAAACACCTAAAGAGGTGTGCTGAAAATGATGAGTATCGGACCATGTTTTTATATAGCCCCATATAGACCGATCTCCAGATTTTATTCTTGGGCTTATAGAAACCGTAGTTTTTATCCAACTTGCCTCAAATTGGAAATCTAGAGGTATTTTAGGACCATAAAAAGGTATGCCGAAAATGGTGAGTATAGGTCCATGTTTTGATATAGCCATCAGATAGACCGATCTCCCGATATTACTTTTTGGGCTTCTAGAAACCGTAATTGTTGTCCACTTTGCCTGAAATCGAAAATCTGGAGGTTTTTAGGAATATAAATAGCTGTGCAAGAAATGATTTTATTTTTTAGGCTTCTAGAATCCGTAGTTTTTATCTAATTTGCCTGAAATGGAAAGTCTAGAGGTATTTAGGACTTAAATATGAGAGCCGAAATGGCTTGTAGTGGTACCAACGTTTGGCTTTATCTCCCAAAATAGACCGGATCTCCCGATTTTACTTCTTGGGCTTTAGAAAGCCAAGTTTTTTTCAAATTTGCATGAAATTTAAATCTACGAGTATTTTAGGAACATAAAGAGGTGCGAAAATAGTGAATAGCGGTCCATGTCCATGCACTGATAATGAAAATTGCTTGAAACTGAATTATAGTTTTCCAGATTTAATCATTTAAATAATGGGGGTAAATCATACAGAGTTTTACATTTAATCAAGGCTTATTCATCGTTTTCATGCACACATGTTTAATGATTCCTCTAATATCAACAAATATGGTTCTTATAAATCCAGAATCTTGATCTAGTCTTCATAGGTAATAGTACAATATAAGGGGCGAGAAACGCATTGACGACGTCAATGTCATGATCAATCGAAATAGTGGAAATAACAAAAAGTGATTTATCTGATACCATGATTAATTCTGTCACTTATATTTG
>PGFW01003591.1:24848-35619 GCA_003123925.1 Haematobia irritans
ACAAAAGATAAGAGAGGATCCTTGAGAAAATTCATAGAAATATTTGTTCTTAGAGAACGAATATCTTATAGAAATTTTGGTTCCTTAAGCAAAAATTTATAGAAATTTTGGTTCCTAGAGAAAATTTCAATAGAAATTTTGTTCTTAAGGAAAATTTTATAGATATTTTGTCTTAGAAGAAAATTATATAAAATTTGTACCTAGAGAAATTTTCATAGAAATTTCTTGAGATTTAATGTCTAGAGAAAAATGTCTAAAAAATTTGTCCTTATAGAATATAAGAACGAATGTTCTTAAGAGAAATTTCATCAGAAATTTGTTCAATAGAGAAAATTTCATTAGATATTTTGCTCCTTAGAAAAAATTTTCATAAAAAGTTGTCTTTAACAGAAAGTTTGAATAAAAAATTTTGTTCTTAGATAAAATTGATAGAAATTTTTGTCCTTGAGGAAAATTTCATAGAAAAGAATATTTTGTCCTAGAGAAAAATTTCATAGAAAGTTTTGTTCCTTAGAGAAAATTTTCATAGGAATTTTGTTCCTAAGAGAAAATTCATAACAAAATTTTGTTCTTAGAGAAAATTTCTAGAATTTGTCCTTAGAGAAAATTTCATAAGAAATGTTGTCTTTAAAGAAATTGATAGAAATATCTGTCATAGAGGAAATTTCATAGAAATTATGTCCTTAGAAGAAAATCTCAATAGAAATTTGTCCTGCTTAGAGAAATAAATGTCAATAGAGAATGTTTGTTCTTGAAGAGTAGAAATTCATAGGAAATTTTGGTTTTAGAGAGAAATCGTACGAAATTTTGTCTTAGAGAAAATTCATAAAATATGTCCCTAGAGCAGAAATTTCATAGAACATTTTGTCTTAAAGAAATTTGATAAGAAATAGTTGTTCTAGATAAAATTTGATAGAAATTTTGTCATAGAGAAACTTCATAAGAAATTGTCCTGGAGAAAATCGTCATAGAAAATTCTTTCTTAGAAACAATTCACAGAAATTTTGGTTCTTAGCGGAATTTCATAGAAAATTGTTGTTCTAGAGATAAATTTTCATAAAAGTTTGTACTTAGAAAAATTCATAGAAATTTTGTTCTTAGAGATAAATTTTATAGAAATTTTTGCTCAGAGAAAAATTTCATAAAAATTTTGTTCTTAGAGAAAATTCATAGAAATTGGTTTTAGAGAAAAATTTCGTAGGAAATTTTGTCCTTTAAGAAAAATTTCATAAAATTTTGTCCCTAGAGAAATTATAATTCATAGAAATGTTAAATCGTCTTAAAAGCTAAATCTTAATAGAAATACGTTCTACGATAAAGATTTGATAGAAATTTTGTCGCATAGAGAAACTTTCAAGAAATTTGTCCTTGAGAATAATTCATAGAAACTTTTGTTCTTAGAGAATAACCGAGAATTTTGTCCTTAAGGAGAAAATTGTCAAATAGAAAATTTTGTTCTTTAGAGGAAAATTTCCATAGATATTTATTGTCCGCAGCAAGAGAAAATTCATAAAAATTGTTCCTATTAAAGAAAAGAGTTGAGACACTGCAGAATTAAAAATTTTGTTGCTTAGGATGTAAAATTGGATTAGAAAATTTTGTGTCTTAGATAATTGAATTAGAAATTGTTTGTCCTGAAAGGGAAATTGTATAGACAAGTTCTGTTGGTCCGTTAGAGAAAATTCGAATAAATGCGTAGTCGTTTAAAGAAAATTCGATAGAAAATTCTGTCCATCAGAGGAAATTTCATAGGGAAATTTGTCCTTGGAACTTAGTAAAATCTCTATAGAAATTTTGATCCTTAGAAGAAAGATAATTCAATGCAGAAATTTTGTTCTTAGAAAAATTCATGAGAAATTTATGGTTTTAGAGAAAATTTCGAGAATTGAGTGTCCTTAGGAGAAAATTTCATAAAAAATTTGGTCCTAGGAGAAGAAAATTTCAAATAAGAAAGGTTTTTGTCTTTATAAGACAATTGTTGAATAGAAATACTTGTTCTTTAGATAAAATTTGATAGAATTTTTTGTGCCATAGAGAAACTGTTCATTAGAAATTGTCGCTTGAGAAACATGTCCATCTAGCGAAATTTTGTTCTTAAGAGAAACAAATTCAGTAGAAATCTTTGTTGCTTAGGGCGCAATTCATAGAAAATTTTGTTCCTAAAGAGAAGCAATTTCATAATTTGTGTAACTCTAGCAGAAAATTTTCAAAAGTTTTGGTTTCTTAGAGAAAATTTTATAGAAATTTTGTTCTCAGAGAAAAATTTATGGAAAATTTGTTCTTAGAGAAAATTCATAAGAGAAATTTTGGTTTTAGAGAAAAATTCGTAGAAAATTTTTGTCCTTAGAAAAATTTCATAAAAACATTTTGTCCTGAGAGAAAAATTGTCATAGAAATTTTATCTTTAAAGAAAATGTGAATAGAAATAGTTGTTCTCAGATTAAAAATCTTGATTAAAAATTTTGTGCCATGAGAGAAACGCTTTCATAGAAATTTTGTCTTGGAGAAAATGTCATAGAAAATTTTGGTTTTATGAGAACAAGGTGATATTCATAGAAATTTTGTTCTTAGCAGGCAAATTCATAGAAATTTTGGTTCCTAACGAAAATTTCATAGTAAAGTGGTGGTTGTTTTAGAGAAAATTCTTGTAATAGATATTTGTCCTTAGAAGAAAATTTCTATAAATATTATGAACTTAGACAAAATTTCAATAGAAAGTTTTGTTTCCTTAGAGAGCAGAAAAATTTTATAAGAAATTTCGTGGTTTCTAGATGAAAAATTCATAAAAATATTCTTGTCCTTATTTTGTCCTTAGAGAGAAATTTAGTAAGAAATTTGTGTTCTAAAGAGAAAAATTCATAAAAATTTTGTCCTTATAGAATATTACATGAAGAAATTGTTGTCGCTTAGCAGAAAATTTCATTAGAAATTTTGTTCTTCAAGAGAAAATTTCATAGATATTTTGTCCCCGAGAGAAAATTTTCATAAAATGGTTGTCTTGTAAAGAAAAGTTAATAAAAAAATTTGTTCTTAAAAAATTTGATAGAAATTTTGTTCTGTAGATTAAAATTTGATCAGAAATTTATGTCCCTTGAGGAAATCTCATAGAAATTTTGTCCTTAGAGAGACAATTTCATAGAAAATGTGTTGTCTAAAGAAATTTATAGAAAATTTCTGTCCGATAAGGAAAATTTCATAGTAAATTTGTCTTAGAGAAAATGTCGTGCTCATAAGAAGATTTGTCCTTAGAGAAAAAAATTCATTAGAAATTGTTGGTCTTAGAAAAATTCATAAAATCTTTCTGGTTGTTTAGAGAAAATTCGTAGAAATATTGTCCTTAAGAAACATTTCATAAATTTGTCCCTAGAGAAGAAATTTCATAGAAATCGTTGTCCTTTAAAGACAATTTGATAAAATATTGTCTTAGATAAAATTTGATAGAATTTTGTCCTGAGAGAAACTTCATAGATAATTTGTCCTTGCGGACGAAAATGTCATAGATAATTTTGTGTCTTAAGAAGACAACTTCAAAGAAAATTTGTTCTGTATGGCAAATTTCATAAAATTTTTTCCTCAGAGAAAAATTTCAGATTAAAAATTTTTGTACTTAGGAGAAAATTTCGATAGAAATTGTTTGTTCTTAGAGAAAATTTTATCTAAGAAATTTTCAGCTTCTAGGAAAAATCACATAAAAATTTTGTTCTTGCAGCGAGAAAATTTCATGAAGAAATTTTTGGTTTTAAGAAATTGATAGAATTTTGTCATGTAGCAAATTTTAGTACGAAATTGTCCTAGATGAAAATTCATAAATTATTTTGTCCTGTAAGAAAAATTCATAGAAATTTTTATCTTTAGAGAAAATTAATTAGAAATATTTTGATTAGAAAAATTTCGTAGAAATTTCTGTCCATAGAGAAACATTATTCCATAAAAATTCTGTCCCTAGAGAAAAATGTCATTAACGAAATTTTGTTCTCTTAGAGACAATATCATAGAAATTTTGTTTAAAGCTTGATAGATTTCTTTTTCTTAGAAAAATTTGCATAAAATTTGTCCATAGAGAACATTTCATAGCAAATGGTTTTTGAGAAAATTATTAGAATATTTTGTCGGCTTAGAGAACAATTTCATAAAATTTTGTACTTAGAGAAAATTTCATAGAAATTTTGTTCTTAGAGAAAATTTTATAGAAATTTTGTTCTAGAGAAAAATTCATAAAAATTTTGTCCTTATAGAATATACAGAGAAATTTTGTCCTTAGAGAAAATTTCATAGAAATTTTGTTCTTAGAGAAAATTTCATAGATATTTTGTCCTTAGAGAAAATTTCATAAAAATGTTGTCTTTAAAGAAAAGTTGATAAAAAATTTTGTTCTTAGATAAAATTTGATAGAAATTTTGTTCTTAGATAAAATTTGATAGAAATTTTGTCCTTGGAGGAAATTTCATAGAAATTTTGTCCTTAGAGAAAAATTCATAGAAATTTTGTTCTTAGAGAAATATTTCATAGAATTTTGTTCCTTAGAAAAAATTTCAATAAAATTTTGTTCTTAGAGAAAATTTTTATAGAATTTTCGTCCTTTGAGAAAATTTCATTAGAAATTTTTGAACCATCTTTTCTAATAAAGAAGAGAAAATCCCTTACTACTAACTAACTTTATTTTATGAAAAGATTTATTTCGAAAATTCATTTGACAAAGCACCGATAATAATTTCACACGAAAACCATAAATTAATAATGTTATTAACCTATTTGTCCCCCGCCCCATTTATTGGCATTACCATACTATATCCAATCAATGTTTTACATTGATGTCGGCGTACGCCAAATATGTTGCTGTCTCGCTTTGTGTTGCATGCTTTTACTAACTAACAAACTAAAGATGCATTTAAAGCGACCACGTGAAGAAACGCCTACTAAAATGGTAAATGGTGGTAATGGTGGAAATAAAATCACTTCCCCCAATTCCTCCAATCATACAAATGCTAAACGTTCGGGGACAGGTGTCACAACTCATGCAAATGCAACTAAAATACCCCCGCCTACTGCAGATACTACAATGGCCCCTAAAGCAACTATTGCAGCAATGACATCCTCATCGACTCCATTATCACCACCAGATTCAAGCACTACTGCCCATAATAATACAAAACTCACAACAACACCCGCTTCCCCTAACGCATCAGCTGATTGCAAGACCAATACCAAGATTATTGTTAATCAATTCCATGCCAGCAGTTTGCTTAATGGTCATAAATTGGAAGAAAAAGAAAAAATCCTAAAACAAAATGGTCTGAAAAATACCTCACCGAATACTGCTATAGAAACAAGCCTTTATGCTGCCAATTATTTGGTAAATGGTGATGCACGAAATAATGTAAATAACATTTCAAATGGTATGACAACGCCATCGAAAGATTCTAGTAATTATGTTGGTGTTTCTTTAGCGAATGAAGTTACATCATGGCGGTACTCAGGAGGAATATCCCGATGATGATGATCCTAGTACAGGTATTTCTTAAACATTCATATACAAATGGATTCCATTGAGATTTATTTTCATTTTTGTTTCGTTTTATTTTAGCTATTGATGATGTTAATCTGGATACAGACAGTGATTTTGATGAGGATTATACAGGTGAACCTTTCCATATTAAAGATGATGATGGGGAGAAATTACAAAGTAAAACAAGTAAGCAATACTTTTTTTTTGAATATGTGTGAAAATAAATTATAATGGATTTCGTTATAAAATCGCAGAATGAGCGCCCTCTATATGTCAATATGTCACTTTTGTGAACATTTTATTCCTATAGAAAATTTTGTCAAAATTTTATTTCTATAGAAAATTTGTCAAAATGTTTATTTCTATAGAAAAATTTTGTCAAATTTTATTCCTATAGAAAATTTTGTCAAATTTTATTTTCTATAGAAATTTGTAAAATTTTATTTCTTATAGAAATTGTCAAATTTTTATTTCTATAAAAAATTTTATTAATTTTATTTCTATAGAAAATTTTGTCAAAATTTTATTTCTATAGAAATTTTTGTCAAATTTTATTTCTATAGAAAATTTTGTCAAAATTTTATTTCTATAGAAAATTTTGTCAAAATTTTATTTCTATAGAAAATTTTGTCAAAATTTTATTTCTATAGAAAATTTTGTCAAAAATTTTTACTTTCTATAGAAAATTTGTCAAAATTTTATTTCTATAAAAAATTTTATCAAATTTTATTTCTATAGAAAATTTTGTCAAATTTATTTCTATAGAAAATTTTGTCAAATTTATTTCTATAGACAAATTTGTCAAAATTTTTATTTCTATTTAGAAATTATCTGTCAAATTTTATTTCTATATAAAAAATTTTGATTTCTATAGAAAATTTTGTCAAATTTATTCTATAGAATATTTTGTCAAAATTTTATTTCTTAGAAAAATTTTCAGTTAAAAATTTTATTTCTATAGAAAATTTTGTCAAAATTTTATTTCTATAGAAAATTTTGTCAAAATTTTATTTTTATAGAAAATTCTGTCAAAATTTTATTTCTATCAAGTTATTTCAGAAATTTTGTCAAAATTTTATTTCTTATAGAAAATTTTGGTCAAAATTTTATTTCTATAGAAAATTTTTGTCAAAAATTTATTTCTATAGAAAATTTGTCAAAATTTTATTTCTACTAGAAAATTTGTCAAAAATTTTATTTCTATAAAATTTTGTATAAAATTGTATTTCTATAGAAAATTTGTCAGAAAATTTTATTTCTATATAAATTTTTACGGCCTGTCAAAATTTATTTTCTAGTAGAAAATTTGTAAAATTTATATTTCAAGAAAAATTTTGTCAAAGTTATTTCTATAGAAAACTTTTGTCAAAATTGTTATTTCTATAGAAAATTTTGTCAAAATTTTATTTCTATAGAAAATTTTGTCAAAATTTTATTTCTATAGAAAATTTTGCCAAAATTTTATTTCTATAGAAAATTTTGTCAAAATTTTATTTCTATAGAAAATTTTGTCAAAATTTTATTTCTATGTGAAATTTTTTGTTTTAAAATTTTATTTCTATTGAAAATTGTTGTCAAAATTTTATTTCCATAGAAAATTTTGTCAAAATTTTATTTCTATAGAAAATTTTGTCAAAATTTTATTTCTATAGAGAAATTTTGTCAAAATTTTATTTCTATAGAAAAATTTTGTCAAAATTGTTATTTCTATAGAAAATTTTGTCAAATTTTATTTCTATAGAAAATTTTGTCAAAATTTTATTTTTATAGAGAAATTTTGTCAAAATTTTATTTCTATAGAAAATTTTGTTCAAAATTTTATTATCTATAGAACAAATCTTTATATGAAAATTTTGATATTTATTAGAAAATTTTGTCAAAATTTTATTTCCATAGGAAAATATTTGTCGAAACATTTCTTATTTCTGTCAGAAAATTTTTGCAAAATTGTAATTTTATAGAAAATTTTTTCAACGTTTCATTATCTATAGAAAATTATGTCAAAATCTTACACTATAGAAAATTTTTTGCAAAATTTTATTTCTATAGGAAAATTTTGTCAACATTTATATTTCTATTTCTCTTAGAAAAATATTTGTCGAAATTTTAATTTCTATAGAAAATTTTGTCAAAATTTATTTCTATAGACAATTTTGCTCCGAAATTTTATTTCTATAGAAATTTTGTCAAAAATTTTTTTCTATAGAAAATTTTGTAAAATTTTATTTCTATAAAAATAAAATTTCGAGCCAAAATTTGTTCTTATAGAAATAGAATTTCGGACAATAATTTTACTATGAAGAAATACAAATTTATGACAAATTTTTCTGTACAGAAATAGAAATCAAAATGTTGATTTTTTCTATAGAAATGAAATGGTTTGCAAAAATTTTCTATTAGAAAAACAATTTTGCAAAATTTTCTTTACAGAAATAAATTTTGACAAATTTTCTATTAGAAATAAAATTTTATTTCTGTAAAAAAAATTTTGTCAAAAAAAGTACAATTTTGGTTTTGCCGGAATTTTTTTCCAATTTATCAATAGATCCAATTATGTTGCAATTTTTAGTCGTAAACTATTTGATATTGGAGGGAGGGGAGCTTGATTTCTGATTATTATAAAGAGATTCATTCATAAATCTTTATTTCGCGCTCACAATATTTCTGGAAGAGAATTACAAATTAAATAAAAAGGTGAAACTTCAATTTCGAAAACTATATCGTAATTTTTGTTTGTTTACAGAACCCTATGTGCATTATACACCCAAATGTATACTTTCGCCTAGTCTTTTTCCAAATGTACCACCCTACTTAAACTATTCTTCACATATTGATCCAGGACCACCAATGCCAGCAGCTTTGCATAAAATCTTAAAATGGAAGCTAAGTCCTGCTATGCCGAAAATTGTAAAAAGGATTGTATTAAACTCAGGTTTTCGTATTATAAAGAGTAAGTAATGATCGTTCCGATGTCAATGTCATATATGTGCCCTTGTTATATATGCCATTGTTATAAGGGGATTTAGAATATATCTAATATCTGCCTGTTTTTCTTTTTGCAGATACTACCGATTGGATGGCTGTTTGGGAAAGGCATATGAAAAGTCCTGGTTTTCGAACAATACGATCACATCAGAAATATAATCATATGCCCGGATCGGTACGCATAGGACGCAAAGATAGTATATGGCGAAGTATAAATGAGAATGTAAAGAAATATGGTAGAAAAGAATTTGGTTTTATGCAAAAGTAAGACAAAATGCTATAAGGAAGCCAAAAACATTGACAATTTTCTAATATTCCTTCTATGCAGGTCATATATAATGCCCGAAGAATTGGAAGATTTAAGAAAAGCATGGCCTCGAAATGTTATACGTCGTACAAAATGGATAGTAAAACCACCAGCTAGTGCCCGAGGTACGGGAATAAGTATTGTAAATAAATGGTCACAATTCCCAAAGGATCGTCCATTGGTAGTGCAAAAGTAAGTAAATAACCGAAAATCCTTTGCAAATTCATCATGTTCAAGTCGTTTAAATTTCATTTTGTTTTCCTTCAAGATATATTGAACGTCCTTTGCTGATAAATGATAACAAATTTGATATGCGCATCTATGTGATATTGACTTCCATAAATCCATTGCGCCTGTATATGTACAAAGATGGCTTGGCTCGTTTTGCATCGGGTAAAGAAAATTAAAAATAAAAATAAACCATGTTCCGATAATGGCAAGAATTTAATATCCTTAGGAGTAGCCATCCTGCGACATAGATCCATTTTGTAAAACAAATCTTGCTAGTTTCGATTGTCGGAACATGGGGTTACATGCACGGTTGCCACAATTGGTAGAATTCTATCATACATTTTTTTACTGTTTGGTAGATTGGTAGAATTCTTGATGTTTCAGTAGATTTTCAACAAATTTTCTACAGAAATAAAATTTTAACAAAATTTTCTATAAAACTAAAATTTTGACAAAAATTTCTATAAAAATAAAATGTTGACAAAATTTTCTATAGAAATAAAATTTTGACAAAAATTTCTATATAAATAAAATTTTGACATAATTTTGTAGAGAAATAAAATTTGGAAAAAAATCTACAGAAATAAATTGTTCACGAAATTTTCTATAGAAATAAAATTTTGACAAAATTTTCTATAGAAATAAAATTTTGACAAAATTTTTTATAGAAATAAAATTTTATTCTGATTATTTTTATTTTTAATAAAATTTTCTATAGAAATAAAATTTTGACAAAATTTTCTATAGAATAAAAATTCGACAAAATTTTCTATAGAAATAGAATTTTTTTATAAAAATAAAATTTGTATAAAAATTTTCTATAGAAATAAAATTTTGACAAAATTTTCTATAGAAATAAAATTTTGAAAAAATTTTCTATAAAAATAAAATTTTGACAAAATTTTCTATAGAAAATAAAAATTTTAACAAAAATTTTATAGAAAAAAATTTTGAACATTTTCTAAGAAAAAAAATTTTGACAAAATTTTCTATGAAATAAAATTTGATACAATTTCTATAAATATAAAATTTTGAAATTTTTATAAAAGTAAAATTTTTAATAAAATTTTCTATAGAAATAAAATTTTGAACAAAATTTTCACATAGAAATAAATTTTGACAAATTTTTATAAAAATAAAATTTTATAAAATTTTCTATAGAAATAAAATTTTGACAAAATTTTCTATAAAAAAAATTTGACAAAATTTTCTATAGAAATAAAATTTTGACAAAATTTTCTATAGAAACAAAATTTTAACAAAATTTTCTATAGAAATAAAATTTTGACAAAATTTTCTATAGAAATAAAATTTTGACAAAATTTGTATGAAATAAAATTTGATACAATTTTCTTATAAAAAAAAATTTTGCCAAATTTTTTTTAAATAGTAAAATTTTATAAAATTTTCTATAGAAATAAAATTTTGACAAAATTTTCTATAGAAATAAAATTTTGACAAAATTTTCTATAGAAATAAAATTTTGACAAAATATTCTATAGAAAATACAATTTGACAAAAATTTCTATAGAAATAAAATTTAAAAAATTTTCTATAGAAATAAAATTTTGACAAAATTTTCTATAGAAATAAAATTTTGACAAAATTTTCTATAGAAATACAATTTTTGACAAAATTTTCTATAGAAATAAAATTTTGACAAAATTTTTCTATAGAAATAAAATTTTTGACAAAATTTTCTATTGAAATAAAATTATGATACAATTTCTATATATATAAAA